>JACCPG010002584.1:0-50024 GCA_016069955.1 Drepana arcuata | reverse complement strand
TGAAAAAACGTAACTATATATTTTTTCATATAGTAACACGACATTAACACAGAATACATAATACCCTGGTTATATATACTTTACAAATTTTACTTTGGTTTATAAATGACAAGCTATACGATGAATCTGCTATACAGACTTATATAGAGGCTCCCAATAATGTATTATTGTAATAGTAATAATTAGTAAGATTATAATATAACAAATTCTCAAAATCATCTGACAAACAAGTTCAAACGGAGAGTGTTAATAAGTAATGACTTAAGTGGAAGTGAAAAAGACAAGTGTCAAACTAGCATGCCTTCTATTTGATGATCAACTATATTCAGCAATAGCTGTGTTAGCATGGCAGAAGAGGGCCGCTTTCTGTAACCACAACCATTCCTGGTGGTACAACGGATCTCCCGTTCAGTATTACATTGGAGTTTAACCGGCGCACTGGAGCTGTACCATCACCTTATGGCATATCATCTAGGCTATGTGACACTGCAAAGAGTAGGTCGTGGTGGCATAAGACAAAAAAGTTCATCACTTTTGCCGCCTTCATAGTTACTCGGTATAAATTCAGTGGCACAGGCCAGGCGTGGGCATTGTGGGTGGCAAGCATGGACTTATCGGAAATGTATTGCGGAATCGGCCCACTATCAGACAGGCAGTAAGCTTATTTGGCACATGTGTAGCTTTAAAATAGAAAACTTGCATGTAATGTAATTTTACTATTCGGGAGTTTGATCAAGGCGAGAACAGTAACAGGAACCAGTAAGATTGCAAATGTATTGCTTGCCCAAATTTAGAATACATTAAAGCCATCCGTTTTAGGTACTTTTCGTTTATGATGCAACTTTGCAGTAGAGTCCAGCTGCAGTTAATACATACTGCGGCGGTGGATGGTTGTGATCCGTATTGATCAATACGATTTGCAGATCCTTGTTCATTTTAACCCTCGCCCTGCACCCGATGTCCTTCTTCGAGCAGTAGTAGTCCATGCGAGTTCGCTTCGAGAACGTATAGTTGTTGACCATCAACAAAGTCTGCCCACGAACTGTATTTATGAATTGGTATACGATTTCTAAAATTAAAAATATACACGTAAGTAAGGGTTATATAAACTAAAGGATATAGGTCCGAAATTAATGTGCAGAAACATTGAGGCACTATCACCATAGTAAAATTTTGCCGTCCACGTTATTTAGTTAATTAGGTGCTATTTTACAATGATATACGATACTCAGATAATATATGTTTATTTCTAAATAGTACAATAACTAAAATAAATAAAAAAATATTTGTATAAGAACACAAACAGTTTAAATACATAGTGATGATATTTAAAGCTAGATTAGTAACGAAAACTAACACGAAAGATACTACTGAAAGAACAGTAATGCGAGAAGAAACTACAGTTAGTTGCATTAAACTAAAAACTTGAATAAATAATCAAAAATTCAGTTTGATACAAAGTTAAAATGAATGGAACAATGGATGAGAGAAGAACGCTCGATAACTAATTACATAATATGTTATCATGACTCAAGACCATTTCATTCCAACGAAAGAAAGAAAGAAATTTTATTATTGGGAAGATAACGCATAAAATACAGTAGATTTATGAACTTTGGGTCACACAAATTGAAAAACTGAATATGTTTTTTGACTCATTTATCGAATTTTGACACGTGTGGTACTTTAGAGAAACCTTCTTTTATTACATCCTTCTTCATAATTATGTTATCCGTTTTTTATATGAATATATGTTAATTAATTGATGTCGCCTAATAATCGAATTATTGTTTATTTCTTTTGAAGCGAAAAGCGAAAGAGTAGTCTAGGTCTGTAACTCTAGAGAGCCAATCTTTCTGCCTGCCCTGTGAGGAACTTGACGTGATGTCGTATTCGGTATAACAGAGGTTCCTTAGTCTACTATAAAAGCTTTGCTACACTAACTTTTTTTACTCCTTTGTCGATAAGAACATTCCTGAGCCGATCGATTACCGAAATTTACACTTGTACCGAACTTTTACCGAAGATTGACGAAACAGATATACAAAGCGAAAGTGTGTACAAGAAAAGGCAGAGGAAGACCACGTTCCAACTACCTAGATCAAATCGATCGGACGCTCAAGGACGGGAACGTCAAGAGTACTCGAAACCGACGAGTATGTATGAAGAGACTGATGAATGTGTACGAGGCGCAAGAGGTATGTAAGTCTAGAGAGAACTGGCGCTCTATACTCTCAGCCTACCCCGTTAGGGACTTGGCGTGATGATATGTATGTTTTTCAACTCTTTACCCTTATGGTAAGGCAAAAAATCTGTTGTAACGATATTCACAACACACTACAACTTCTAGAAGACAACTGTTGTATTCTCTGAGACACACCGGTCCTATCCTGTGTGAATTCAGCTAATAATCTATCTCTGTGCCTTATTTCATCCAATACCGTTCAGTAATTTTTGCAAGCAATATATATTCTTATACTTTTGTAATGTTCGTAGGTAACACGTGAACGTACTGTGTTTGTCGTTTAATCGCTTTTGCTTTGCTAATAATTGAACTATATGAATTGGTTTTGATGTTACCTATTTATTTTTATACTTATAATATTCATCTTTATTATAAGGCTTTTCTTTTATTTAATCTTCTATAAATATAAAAATGAATGTCTGTCCTTTATAGAATCGTAAACGGCTGGACCGATTTTATTTTTTCCGTGTGTCTGCAGGTGGTTTCGAGAATGGTTTAGATTTAAATTGGACCCGATAGGTGGCGCCACTGGGTCCATGGCTTTTATTTTTTTTACCCAAGCGAAGCTGGGCGGGACATCTAGACTATATCTATAAATATATAGAAGATTCCATTTGTGAACTCACTCATCACGAAATCTCAGGAACTATGAGGCCGATTGACTTGAAATTTGGTAGGAGTATTCCTTACCCGGTGTAGAGGTCAGCTAAGAACGGATTTTATGAAACTCCACCCGCAAAGTGGAGCGTGGGGGCGTTAAATAAAAAATAAACGTTTTCAACTATTGCTAACATAGGTGTGAAACTTGGTCAAAATATTATTTTTGGCATGATAGAATGGATTTGACGATAGTCCATCCTTCAACGACAATGCGGGGGTGATAAATATTAAAAAAAAAACTGCATACAACGCAACCCAAGCACCATACATAACATTTCGCCGTAGTTTTGGGAAAGGTGAACTAACACACTAATATATGGTATGTAATTTATTGCATTTTGTAAGTTAAGATATGACGTTTTGCTTATTCACGCGTTAGCCATTTTTTTGGTCCGGCTTTACCTTTCTTTTTTTTCACCCCACGCCACTGCTTTATACAATTAGGTATGTACACTATACTATATTTTAAGAGCACACAGATAAACATTTTCATAGATCATAAGCTTTATAGTGAAGGAAACCTGCAATATGGTTCAGACAGAATCTAAAGACCTAGGTTGAACTCAGTTGTCACGTTGGCAACTTAATATTGGGCGGAAAGTAAGAGTTATTCCTTCCTGTACTAAGTTATTTTGCTAAAAAGCTTTTACGAATGTAACTACTGTGCAAAATGTAATACTTCTATATGCAGCTATACTTTTAAAATCAGTGAGTAATACTGTTCATAAAATGAACTCATTTCTCTCATGAAAAGAAAATATCTCTCTAGCACCTACGAGTGTGTTACTACAAGTTTTCAACACATTTGGGTTTACTTCAGCCAAACGTCGTTCGCTTGAAGCTTCAGGCTTCAGTGTCAATATTTGCGACAATTAGAACTTAATAAAGTCTCCAGTTGGGGTTAAAAAATATTTAGGCGGAGCGTGATTGTGGTCCGACCTAGCATATGCAATCTTTCTTCGATCATTCAATTTCACAGCAGCTTTGCAATGTATGCCTTTCTTGGAGCAATAGTAGAGGTCCTTCGATCGATTATTTTGCGAGAATGTGTATCCCTTAAACATAAGTAAAGGTTTTCCATTCCTTCTGGGTATGAACATGTATTCTCCTGAAAAATAGAATATAATTTATCATCTAATCGTTTGTTATGGCGACAAACTAATCGTAAAAGAATATCTCTGTTACTATGAATGAAGAATCGGTTTGTTTGGATCAATAAAACGACCAGTTATACATGAACAACTATTTAATCCTGAATCACGTTGTTTTTTACAATCTTATATTTCCTTAAAACCAAAATAATATTCTCTATTTAAGTTTGTTTGCTTATAATTTTTTTACGTCTTATAACAATATTTCTTATTTCAAAAAATAAATACAAAAAATAAAAAAATATCACAAAGAGATAGATACACATAATTTCTAAGTTTGAAGGTCCGTTGCCCAGTTTCAAAAACATTTTATGACTAAACATGGCTATAATTTTATCCCATTATTTTAAAGCAAACGTATTCACAATCAATAACTTTTATATAGTATCCGTAAAACTATCCTCAATTAATAGATCAGAATTATCAATATATTCAATTATATACCTAGATTCTGGTTCTTCCACAACATCGTCTTCCAACACTGGGTTTTCAATTATTTCAGTTTTCTTTACATTCTTACATTCATCACTACCAACTAGATATGTTTTATTAGTTTCGCACCCGTAAACATACGGGTGCTTACTCCGTATATGGCGGTTCATGTTGGTGAGAGAACTATCGCCTATTTTGAGCACTGCGTGGCACAATTCGCACCGATATCCGTCTTCCACTTTAGAGCAATAATTTCTCACCCAACTACGGCGTCGGGAGTGGTAATTTTTTTCTAATGATACTCCGGAAGAAAACGATTTCTTTTGCGTTGGGTGGTATACTTGCATATGCCTGTAAAAATTCGCGCGCATAGTCTTACGGCATAGCTTGCACCGCATAAATCCATCATCCAAATTTTCAAACAGTTTCCATATCCTACTGCGCTTCATCAAACCTGTCATTAAAAATCAGTATCATGGGGTCGCCTCATCTGTATTTTTATATAGAATAAAAATAAAAGCAATAAAGAGAGGTAGGGCATAACGGGGTTTTCCGTTCGAATTTAGAGCTGTCCGACTGGGGCAGGACCTCCACCTTATGCTATATA
Source organism: Drepana arcuata (assembly GCA_016069955.1). NCBI lineage: Eukaryota > Metazoa > Arthropoda > Insecta > Lepidoptera > Drepanidae > Drepana > Drepana arcuata. The sequence goes on along the minus strand of JACCPG010002584.1, from coordinate 44,929 downwards.
ATAATAAGGTCACCAGTAATGAGCTCTTCGGGGAGGGGGAGGATTGTTATATTGTGTTGGCAGCAGAGGGATTAGTCCTATGATGCTGTCAACACAGTATAACTTTTCGAACATAGAGTGACAGCGCGCAAGTGATACCTCAGTATCGTTGGCGTAAATAGCCGTTTCCCATCAGGTGGACCGTATGCTAGTTTGGCACTCTCGTGGTATAAAACATACATATTTATGCAATAAAAAGCTACCTGCCAAACAAAGATCGCAGACTTTAACCGGAACAAATGAGTCACACAAAAAGTTTTTCATTTTCGTTCATGTTTTCCAACCAGATAAGACCGAAATAAAATTAAGCACCACTATATTGTAGCTATATTTGAAAGACCTGTTTATAAAGCGAACCTCCCAATAAAGAAAGCATAGGTACATACCCGATCTTTTTCCTCGCTGATATGTAAGTCGTTTTACTTCCTCATATGTCTTTGGATGTACATTAGATATGTGCCTAATCTTGTTTCCTTTCATTACTCTTGAACACAAGCGACATTGCACCGTGTTTGATTCGTCAAGGATGTTAAAAAATCGCCAAAAGTGACTTCTTTTGGTTTTCACTGCAATGAAAAATATTCAAAAAGAATATGAATGTGGGAGACATATTAATTACGCTGCAAAGTAAAATATTTTTGGACCCTTCAAAAGAACGACGTCATAGAAATAAAGATAATGAAGTTTTAACATAAGTACATAAATATTACGGGTTCAAATTAAAACAAAATTAATTTTGCGGGCATCATTGTTGCTTATTCCAAATACACAAACAATTTATCAATACTACAACTACTTGAATGCATTGAACTTGAACGCAATCTCTTGTTTCCACTGTCTGACATTGATTATCGAGTTCTGATCATAGTCCATACAATACACTATAGGGGTTGATCTAGGTAATTGGAACGTGGTCGTCCTACCTCTTCTTGCACACACTGCTTTGTATATCTGTTTCGTCAAACTTTCTTCACTCATCCTTTCTACGTGTCCAAACCAACGTAACATGCCTTTCTTCATCTTTACAATCATGCCCTCATTCACGCCTGTTGATTTGCGAATCTCTTCATTGCGGCTTCGATCTAAGATCGTTACTCCGCACATTTTTCGAAGAGATCGCATCTCGACTGCATTTAAGCTATTTTCATACTTCTACTGACATACCTAGGTTTCGCCATACAACAAGATCTTCACATCTAAATTTCAAAAAATTGCCTATTTACCGATATAGCACACTCTGTCACTTGTTATAGCTTTATTTATAACTAGCTGTGCCCGCGACTTAGTCGGCTTTTTTACAAACAAACAAACAAACTTACATTAACATTTATAATATTAGCAAGGATATGCGTTATAATAGCAATGCCACGGAAATTTCAATGCGATATGTTGAACGGTAAGTTGATGTTCTTCTGGGTTAGCTAGTTCCCTTTTTTGGGCAATAAACTGGTTTCGAAACTAATTATTAATAATTATATATGTTATATATACATACACATTGTATATGGTAGACAATTGCGACTAAGAGATGGAACTAGGACCGTCTCAGTTGCAGCTCAGTGATCCTACCTAATAGATCGATTTTTACCTTCCCTCGCGTGTGTTTTATGGGAAATTTTAATGTACTGGCCGGAATTAATCATCTTCATCTCTGGGGGTGGGTGACAGTGTTCCATATTTGCACTGACTACTTCTCCATACTCGTTCAACTTGATGCTGCTTCGACACCCAGCACTGATTTTACTTGAGCAGTAGTAACAATTTCTCGCATGGTTGTTACGAGAAAAAGTGTAGCCGTTGCACATAAGAAGAGTTTTCCCATTGCAAGTCTCTATAAATTTCAAACCAAATTCGTCTGAAACAAAGTATTAAGTGATTAAATAGAAAACATCAGTTTGAGTGTACTGCCTGAGTACCTAATATCACTCATCGGGTGTCTGACATCTTTGTTTTCATGTTAATAATTCCAATATACATACATACCAATATTCTTATATCCAGTGAACTATTACCTACTAAGTATAATAATAAGTAATAATAATTTAGGTACCTGCCTCTAAATACATAAGACATTGCCATCTAGGTATGTGTTGTGTTTCCCCACACTTCAGATGCATCATACACGTGCCTGTAGGGATCATAGACAAAGTGCTAATGTTTTTTTTTATAAATTAGTATAATCTCAAAATATTAAGAAGAAATATATTAAACGAGACATCACATTGAGAACAGTAATACTGATTCCATTTTACATTGCATATATTATACAAAAATCTTAATATAAATTCACATCAACATCCTCCTTATCCTTCTAGACATTTATACCCATATCTAGTTCAAATTCTCTTTACAACAAATTGATACTTTATACTGGTGTCCATAAGTATTTTCGCGGCCATACTTGGAGATGCCATGACTGTGTAGTAATGAGGATGTTATAATACTTGTATGGTGACGATCCATCACTACAAACGCTTTGCAATTTTCTTTTCGCTTTGAACAGTACCAGTGTACAACATTTTTGCTACGGGCATCCTGCCAGTATGTGTAGCCATTGAGCAACAAAATGAAACCCTTTCTTGATGGTATAAACTGCACACAAACTGAAAGACAATTTTACATTATAAATATGTTAAAAGTTATAAATTTTTACATGAATAATTTTAATTAGATACAAGTGCTATGAGCTGAAATCCTCACATAAATAGTCAGAAGAGGACCAGGGATAGAAATGTATTAAGTGTGTAGGAAATTACAATGTACATACAGCATTAATTTTACTAAAAAGTAAATTTTCTTTCTTTCTTTCTTTTAAAAAATTTTCATAATTAATACACATAGCATAGGTGAATAACTATTTCTACAAACCTGCAAAGTAGTACTGAAATAATAATTAATTATCATATAATTAATTGGACTTCTTAAGTGTACCCATTAGTAAGGGGCTAGGTATGCTGCTATTTATTGTATATGTAATTAAAAAGGATGAAGGTTTAAGGGAAGTTTATGAGGTGAAAAGATTTTTTTTTTGTTTTCTGATATACTTTTATTCATCTATTAATACTTTATAAAACAATGTGAGTTTTGGAAATCATTACAATTCATTATATATAGCCACCAATAAGTGATATTACAATATATATATCAAACAATATCTAAGCTAAGAACTGGCCCTCTTCTCTCACTAAATCCAGTTAGGGACTCAGTGTGATGACATGTATGTATGACAAACTAGACAATGGTAGAGAAAAAATTGGAAGCGTTCTGCACGAGTAAGGAGCAGAAAGACTATAAGACCAGCTTATATCATGTCTGATATTCTTTATTATGAGTTTACACAAAACAATAGCATTTATACATACAGCTTAACATCAGAGCACACAATAGTTAAACTAACAACTAACATGTGAAAATGTTAAAAAATATTGACTTGGGTGAACGAAATACGAAATTAGGAAATACCTTTATAATAAATCCATAAATACACAATTGGTTGCAACAACAAATTTTGTAGCTAATTTGACTAGGCTAAATACTTACCCCTCTGCATATCCTGGATACAAAGAGCACACACTCAAATAAGCCTATACTTTCACAAGCACTATATATGATTAAAAACCTATGATAAATTATCAGAACTAAATAGAAAAACAAACAATACAGCCCCAACTATTTTAAGGTTATGATCACTTTTTTTTTCAAAATGCATAGCACACTTGAACTTACTGCACTTTTAAGGAATAAAAATACGATTAGAATTTTGTGAGTATATTGTAATTTACACAGTCTCTAATTATATTGGGTATTTATTCTTCCCAATCTTTATGATTATTGACACACGGAATGTTTACAACACAGACTAAAGTCACGTTCCAGATACATTTCAGATTGTCAGAATCATCAAATCTTTAGTTCAATACATAATAATTATATTATTTGGAGTTTTAAATGTTTTTATCAGAATGATCTCAGATCTTTACAAATTTGGGCATAATACATTTAAATTACATTTTAATTAATTTGTGTTTTGAATTTATTTAAATATATCCTCACGCCTTCCCACAAGGGTCCCCGAAGGGATAGGCAGAGGTGTATAGGTAATAATACCCACACACCCACTTTCCGCCAGAGGTATATTAGGTGCCAACATGACAGATGGCGAGTCCATCGCCGTTACTCAAGCACGACTATACATACGCCTTTGAATTTCTTCTCAGACGTATGCAGGTTTCCCCCTGATGTTTTTCCTTCACCGTAAAGCTCGTGGTGTGACTAATCACTGTACTTCTACAATTTTGTACTTTAGTAGTACCCACACACCCACCCTCGCCCTCGCTCGTCATAATCACGTCGAGGATCTCACGAGGTAGGCAGAGACCACACTTTATCATATAAATTCTTCTTAAACGTATTCGCTTCAGAGAAAACTAATTGTAAAGTTGGGATTCGATTTGAAATCTTGATTTTCCTTTTGCTTCTGCGAATATTTGAATTGAACGACTCGGTCACCAATATTCGTTAAATTACTATAAGTCAATTTCTGTCTGTCTATTATCTGTGAGTCACATCAGAATCATAGCATCTGCACTATAACTAATTAAAAATAAGATAACAGAAGAAAGATTGACAAAACAGATACACACTGTGAAAGTGTGTGGAGGAAGAGGAAAACGTTCCACCTATCTTGATTAAATCGATCAGACTCTCAAGGATGGCAACGTCAAGAGAACTTGAAACCGGCGAGCATGTACGAAGAAAAGTGACTGCTGAATGTTATCGAGGCGGAAAAGGTGTACATGTCTGGAGAAAACTGGTGCTCCCCCCTATCTTATGATATGTATGTCAAAATATTATCCCAAGTTTAAAATACCTTTATTTGCTTAAAAATGCTACAATAGAAAATACAGTATAGTTTTGGTACTTTGATTATTCTGCCCCCTACTGGTCTGTCTTTATTATTTTTATTATTTATTTACTTGCGCCCCCTTTAAGCGGAGCGGGTTGCGGGTTGCGTGCGGGTTAAAACTTGTACAAACTGCGATTGACGACGTCGGGGTTTGAAACAGTGGTTGACAGAATAAGCAAATAGGTATGATGTTTAATTTCTTTAATTAAGTGATTAATGAGTGGTTTAAACTTGAAACAGAAATACATACATCCTCTGTCTACGTATTGGACGGTAACGCTATGATCATTATTTATGTAAGCTTGTGTTGGTAGCATAGACAGGCACAGAATTACTATGTGATTTTGTGACACAGAACACTATGTGATTTTTTGACGTTGCGATATGACAAATGTTAATGTTGTCTGTACAAGAAATAAGAATAACCTATATTACACATTCTTGTTTATTTCGCTTTTTGTTGATAAATTTAATCTTAGTTTGTTTTGAAGTACTTTTTCTTCTTATTAATATGAAGTATGATTTTACATTGATGTATATAAAACGACGCCTGGTATATGTATTACTGTATTTATTGTAGTGATATGTTCAACAATTTTAGGATGGTTTTTGACAAAACGACGAAGATAATAAGTATATTAATAAATGTTTGTGCAAGTTTCTGGTGTTAATGTGATGTTGATATTAGGAAATGGGAATCACCATTTCACCACTATTGTAGCTGCTCAAAAACAAACCAGGTACCACGGAGGAATGAAGGGAAACAGTCCCAATCAAACATAAAAGGTACATTTAAGCTATAATATTGCGTACTAATAAAATTTTTATATATATATTTTACCTGTGAAACTAATTTAGTATGTTAAGATAGTGAAAGTGCCATCTGTCACGTTGGCACAATATGTCTCTGGAGGAAAGTGGGTGTGTGGATACTACCTATACACCTGTGCCTTCCCCTTAGGGGACCCCTTCGGGAAGGTGTAAGGATATAAAGATATTGAAATTATGGAATTCTATATGGTATGACTTGAAGCATACCTTACTTGTACTCTTTACAAACATTTGATTGATGTCATGAGACTCATAAAATTGAAATTTGACATGTAACTAAAACATGTAATTAATATATCTGCTTTGTTTTAGGTAAGTGGAAATAGCATGGAGCATATCCAGCAATAAGTTGGTAAGTGCTATTTACATATTTTGGTCACAGCATTAAATAAACATTTAGTTTCAATATATCCTCACGCCTTCCCACAAGGGTCCCCAAAGGGGTAGGCAGAGGTGTATAGGTAATACCCACACACCCACTTTCCACCAGAGGTATATTAGGTGCCAATGTGACAGATGGCGAGTCCATCGCTGTTACTCAAGCACGACTATACATATGCCTTTGAATTTCTTCTCAGACGTATGCAGGTTTCCTCTTGATGTTTTCCTTCACCGTTCAGCTCGTGGTGTGACTAATCACTGTACTTAAGTTCAGAATAACTCATTGGTACAGTCGGGATTCGAACTTGCGACCTTTGCTGCTCGAACCACTCGGCCACCACGGCTACACCATTTAGTTTCTTTATTTTTATTTATGTATATATATACTCATGCCTTCCTACAAGGGTTCCTAAAGTATTATTATATTTATTTATTTATTTATATGCTTTATTGTACACTATATTTAATTTAGATAGTACATCATAGGCAAAAAGTACAATTGGCGGTCTATTTATTATAGTATTTTTTATAATTGTATGGAAGTGTGTTATTTGTAAATGTAACTTTCTTAGGTGGGTACTATGTAAACACCTCTGCCTACCCCTTTGAGGACTTTTAGGAAGGTGTGAGGATATATGATAACATTCTCATGTTAATATTATTTTTGACAATTAGAAAGTTTGTCATTGTATTGTACTAGTATTATACTACATATGTTTAAAGTATTATACCTACTCAACACTGACTACACTAACTTATAGTCCTGAATAAATATTGGATTTAATCTATAAAATACTTAGTGAATTATAGTATGATTTGAGTACAATAAGGTTGTATAAGGTTATATTTACCCTGAAACTTCAGAATGCATTTAATGTAAATACAATGATACCTTGTTTACTCTTCTATTATACATATATGATTCTATATTTTCTAGATTTTGCTGCAAGATATGCAAAAAGCATTCAAGGTGTATGGTTCTGAATATGCAATGATTATTATGTGTTGTACTCCAATGCATTATTTTACTTTGTAACTATAAAAAAAATTAACATTTTACACAAGTGTAGGGAGTTTAAGGACTATAATTATAACAAATCAAAAATCTGTTATTTTAATGTGAGGGACATGGGAAACACTTATTCAATGTCACCTGTATACCAGTGTATCAATAATACACTTGTTAACAATAGTGATTGTGGATTTTCTAGTTCATATTAACAGAGCTGGACATATTGGACGACCGTCTGGTCTAGTGGTTAGAGCTCCTGGCTGTGAAACTTGAGGTTGCGGGTTCGAATCCCGCTGAGGGCAAATATTTGTGTGATAATCACGAGTATTTGTACCTTAGTCTTGGATGTCCTATGTATATATGTATCTAGCTATATAAGTAAATATATCTTGTCTAGTTACCATAACCACAAGCTTTGCTAACTTGGGACTAGGTCAATTTGTGTGGAATTGTCCCAGGTATTTATTATTTATTTATTATTAAAGCTAAAAGAAACTGATGTCATCATTTAACATCACAAAATGGTAGTAACATGACAAATAAAATGCATTTAAAAAAACATATGTTAAGCATGCTAACACTTCTATAACTAGACCTTCTCCGAGTTTTTATATAATTACTTATCTATCCAGTTACCATTAGTTAAAGTGCCTATTATTGTTTAAACAAAATATTTTTTTTTTGTTGTGTTTTGTTTTAACATCTATATAATATTGAGGGGGACATTGCTCTACCAATTATGATAAATTATACAAGTGAAATGTTGCCAGTTCAATAAGCCTTTATACATTCAAACTGTCGAACTACAGTGTAGTTCAGTAACATAGTTCTATTATTTATTAGTATATATATATATTAAGTAATTTATTTCAACACAATTGCAACTTTAAATTATAGGGCTTAAGTTTAGCCTAATCTGTTTTGTGATTACATAATGGTCACAAAGTGTAATTTTATTTGCGAAATTCTTAGGTCCTTAATGAAAATCTCTGCAATATCTTTATGGATCCTTTTTTTTATAACTGTTTGTATAAAATGTTTGTAAAGGAATGTTCTTTTAATTAAATTATATGATAAACATGGCATTTTTATTTCAACATACATTTTAAATTAAATTAATAACAATGAAAGGAATATGTATATAGACCGCAATAAAGGTACTTTTATTCTACTCAATTATTTGTAACTTATTACAAAAGAAAAACCTATTAATGTGGTTTTAATTTTCCAGAAGCTCTCCTCATTCCATCCAGAAAGAAACGGGGCAATGGAATGCTGTTTTTTCGGGGCTATACATACGCGTGGCGGAACTATAAAAAGCACGGCAACTACTGGACGTGTTCCAGTCATCACAAGAAAGGTTGTAAAGCAAATGTCACCACAAATGAAAGCGAGAAACCATGCATCGTGACTAAATTTAACTCCAAACATAATCATCCGCCACCCAAACTAAGCATACCTAGTGAAGTAGAATTCGTTAATTTTTAAATTGTGGCCAATCATGAATGCTTACCAACTCTGATTAACTTGTTATTAGAACGAAATGTCAGTTATTTGACAAGTATTTTTTTGTTTTTGTGATAGATATTAACCCTTACGATGCGTCGTTGTATATTTATTTAATTCTAGAGCCTATGTGGATGTAATAAGGATGATAAATCGAATTTAAGTAAGGTGTGGTGATAAAACACAATCAGAGTTTAATATAAAGTTTAATGTATTTTTCCGTGTTGGTTATTTAGGTAGACTATTAAGCTAAAATTGCCTTCGTTAATATATTTACTAATTTAAGACTGACGAATTTCAAATTAAATGATTTATGTAATGTTACATTTTGCATTTTATTTATCATTGAATGTTTGGACACAGCAATTAATTCTATTAAAAACTTTGGTATTAACTTTAAGGAATTGTTTCAGAGATACATTACATAAAATCGAAGAAGGGCTATCTGCTGTTAGTTTACGAACAGTATACTTATGCCAAGAATTGTAAGAGCAAAAGTAAGATCACTTGGACGTGTTCATCTCGCTGCTCAAAGAAATGTAACGCACAAGTGACCCTGACCCACGACGGAAAGTTCGCAGTTGTGAACAGTAACCACACTCACCCAGCACCCGTATTTTATGTGAACGACGAAGGGGAATATATACGTATCAATGAAAAAAAAGAAAAAAGAAAATAAAAAGCATTACGGTGAAAAAAAACATCGATAAGAAACCTGCATACGTTAGAGAAGAAATTAAAAGACGTATCTATCTATTGTCGTGCTTAACGGTCCGTATGTACGTACGTACGGCGAGGGACTCGCCATGTTGCCAGCTAAATACAAACTCCGGTGAAACGAGGTGGTGTTAAACCTCCGTCTTCGCTTTCACGCCTACTAAGATAATTAATTATATACACTGTATAAGTGACACTATATATGTAAATAAGGTTGCGATTGTTTGATCTTTAGAATAAGTATAGAGAATAGACATTAAAAGTACATCCAAAGCTGGCATATTTTTTTAGGTTTTTTTTTTTAGTTTAAAAGCAGCTTGAGTCTTAATCTACCTAGTTAGACGTAAAAGCGTGACGAACGAATCCCTTTCTCTTTTTTTGTTTCAATCAAATACGCTTGTCACTATATAAAACCTAAGTAAAGATCTGCTATATTTCTCTACAATAGGGTTGTATCTGACAAGGAGCATATCAACTTTTTGTTTATTTAATCAGGAAGTGAATCAGAGGAGAGTGACGAAGTAGAGATAATGGCTTATCCCGAGAACTAGTGTCCATTCTGCTAAGTAAAGCAGTATGGACCACCAACAGATCCTGATGACCACGTGACGAATGTCAAATATTCTGGCCTTGATGAGACGGCTGATTCTTCAAATATCAGCTACTAGGGTTTAGGGTATAGGTATAGGGTTTTGATTTTGACAGGACAGCTATTCCGCAAGCTAAAATTCCGCCTGAATTAAGAAGGGAAACGTTTTCAAACAATAACTGACGTCCATCATCTCCGTGTGTCAATCCCCTCGACACATTTACTGCCATTGCATAAAGTATCGATGCCATATCGACAATTTATGGAGTACATTGCTGCAGAAACAAATAGATATGCTCAGGAGATAGCGCAACACATGATGTTGAATGACAACCTCCATCCTCAATGTCGCATCTGCAATTGGCGAGACACATCTTCTGATGAGGTCCAATGGGAGCTGTAATTAAAACCAAAATAGAAGAGTACTGAAGCGCTACTCCTGACATTCTATACACCCAGTTATAGTGCACAAATATCTTTAAGACTCAGTTATTAACATGTGCATTTTAATAACACGTATGTACTAGAACTGGATGCTTCTGCAGCAAAATTATATAAAATTCAGCCGGTAATATCAGATCTGAATAATAAATTCCAGAATATGTAAAATTTGCATCTAAATCTTTCTTAAGATAAGTCCGTCCTGCAGTGGAAGGGTAGTTTGGATATAAACCAATTCATCCCGCAACAAGGCCGCAGCAGTGAGAAAACATCTGCGAGTCAAAGACAGGTTATTTACCTATACAGATTTGAAGTTCACGCCCATAAAAAACAGTCTAACAAAACCCTTTAGAAGCATTTACACCTGCAATAGTACTCAAACTTATTAACGGTCATGGATGGTAAATTTTTATAATTCACCAGCACTTGCGCGTAAATTAAAATCCATAGGATTTGACTGTGTTGGCATACTTACAGCCAACCGTTAGTTTGTTTCAATTTAACAAAGGCAAATACGCGGTCTGGCGAGACTACTGGATTTACATCGGGTGGCATCGATTTCATAATATGGTGAGATTCTAACTCGACGTACCACGGGAATTCAAATAATAGTGTATGGGTCTACAAAACCCATCTTAATATCAGACTATAATATGATGATGGGTGATGTAGATAAGAAAGACCAAATGCTGTCTATGTACCCGAAAGAAAGAGAACCAGGATTTGGTACAAGAAGTTTTTCCGTATACTTTTAAAGGTCTCTGTTTTGAATTCTTATAGTCTGGTAAAACATTTAACTTTTTCTTTTACTCACCGTTTTATTTCGTACATCTCTTATTAAAAATACACTCTTCTCTTGTTACGCTTGTGGTTATTGATGACAGAATTTACGCAGTCCACAGTTACCATCTAGCTGAATACCCGTTTCTGCCAGGAAGAAGCGGCCGGCTACTGTTGCTGGCTACTGCGGCCGCAGTTGTGCTGTGTGCTAAAGACGGGAGAAAACATGTTGCGTAGGTAGCAACAAGGTTGCTTGTACGTACTTACTTCTTGCTTTGTTTCTTTACATAAATTGTTGTATGTAAATTATATACCGTACCGTTTATGAGAAGAATTTATTTGTTTATTTTTTGGTGTCAAATCTACGTTCGTTTGGTCAGTCCAGTGCCCAAAGTCTGCGAATTTGCAAATGCTTCCATTGAATTGTAGTTTTTGTATGGCACTGTGCCCTTTTTCTTCTATGATAAAGTTTACGTGTAAAAACTCGTAAACTTTATCATGTTGTGTCGTTCAAATAACAACAGAAGTCGCTCAATAATATATCAAAGGATTTTATTAAATAAAATATTTACATTTATGGTTTTGCTTTATTTACCACGTTTAATATAAGTTAATGGTACTTATGGATTAAAGTTTAGATTGTGGATTAGTTTTCATTGCGCTCCGATTAGATCCTTGAATGCGACAAATTAATCAATGATGATTTGTACTCAAATGTTGTGACCCAGTAGTGGGTTAGGAATATAGGCAAAGCTCAGTACAGCATGCTCCTCGTAAGTCTATCGGTAACTTATTTGATAGCGGCGATAATAAATCCTTATTCTTAGGTAATTGTTTATTACAATTTAATAATGGGATTCTGAGTATTAAATTGAATATATGATTAATTACAGGACCAGTACTGATTAAGTCTAAGAAGAGAGGTAAATACGTACTTCTGTACAAGGGATACACATACACGAGATCTGCGAAGTCCAAGAAAGGTACTGTTTGGAAGTGCACTTCAAGTAAGACGGAAGATTGTGAAGCCAGGATGACCACGGATGATAACCTTAACGTTGTTCTGACTAAAGCATACCATTCCCATGTTAAAGCAGTTGTAGATTCTAACCCCAAGCATGTTTATTTCAGTACTCAATAATGTAAATACTCTTTAATCTATGGCATACAGGATGACGAAGAACACAGAACAGTTGATTTGTGGAAGTTACGGTGTGATGCGAATATGACGTTGCAATATAAACCAATAGCTCCAAAGATAACAATAGTATGAAAGGGAAGCATGGTTTTATGAATTTTATTAAACACTATTAATAGGAAGGAAAATAAATACATTGATTATAAATTTGTGAATTTATGGATGCAGCAGATTTTTATGCGAAAATAAGGTAAAAAAATCAATTTGAATGTAATTTATAGTCATTTCATTTCACACCTAACATATTTGAGAAACTGTCCTATTTTCTAGGACATCCTGTATTTTGTTAATATAGTTGTGCTAGAGATTAGGCGATGGACTTGCCATCTGTTACGTTGGCATCTAAACGTAGGCGAAAAGAGGGTGTGTTATCACACACCTCTGCCTACCCCTTCGAAGTTATACCGTTTTTAGTTACGGATATTTGTAAAAAAATAGATTCTAGGTTAGAATTAATGCCCAATTGGATGATGCGTTGTCGTAACCTTCTGTTTTGAATATCGTACGAATAGGTACTATAATAATTGTATGCAAGGTTGAATTTATCAAACCGATATCTGCTATTCACTTATAACTATGTTATGGTATAAACTAATTGTACATAGACAACAACGGTATATTTTTGATATACATACATACATATCATCACGCCAAGTCCCTTAGCAGAGAGTATAGAGCGCCAGTTCTCTCTAGACTAGCATACCTCAATATTTTTGACGTTTTAACAAAATAGATATATATATATAGAGATAGAGATAGAGTATACATACACTTCTCAACAGAAAAATCGAAATACCTCGATAATATTATTAACTACCAGCTTATGCCCGCGGCTTCGCCCGCGTGGATTTCGAAAAAGTAGCTTATGTATTTTCCTGCTAGAATCGGTTCAGCCGCTTTGCCGTGAAAGAGCATCATACTTTATAATATTAGAACTTTGAATTTACGAGATGAGAAAATAGTTGCCTATTCCTAGGTATAAGCTATCCCAATTTCAACTTTCAGCCAAATCGGTTCAGCCGTTTTGCCGTGAAAGAACCGCAAACATCCAAACTTACAAACTTTCACATTTAGGTATAATATTAGTAGTATATATATATATATATAATATTAGTAATATTAACGGTGATGGACTCGCCATCTGTCACGTTGGCACCTAATATACCTCTGGCGGAAAGTGGGTGTGTGGGTATTACCTATACACCTCTGCCTACCCCTTCGGGGACCCTTATGGGAAGGCGTGAGGATATATTATATTAGTAGTAAGGTAAGATTAAACGACATTTGACATATATTACCAAAATTACACATTTTTTGATAATCATTACAAAACATAAACTTACAAGTTTCGATTTTTCTGATGAGAAGTATAATATATGTATGTATGTATGTATATCCTCACGCCTTCCCACAAGGGTCCCCGAAGGGGTAGGCAGAGGTGTATAGGTAATACCCACACACCCACTTTCCCCCAGAGGTATATTAGGTGCCAACGTGACAAATGGCGAGTCCATCGCCGTTACTTATATAACAGATATATTTTAAAGTGACGTCTGTTTGATAATATCTAAAACAAGTGTATTTGATCTAAAGATGTTATAAGGGAATCCCTAATTAACCTTTTACCTGGATATGACCTTAAACCGGTTGTATGAAATCGTATCTCTACCGGTGCTTATATCGTGAGTTGAGGCTCTTTTACTAACACACCATTTTTTTTATACAACAAGAGTGGCAAACAAGCATACGGCCCACTCGATGGAAAACGGTTACCGCAGCCTATTTACGCTTACAATACCGAATCACCCGTTATGCCCTACCTCTCTTAATAAATATGTCGTGTTATTGTCTTCTAAGCATCATTTAATGATAATTGGAAATCCCTATTTTGATATTACTAACGCGGCAAACAAGTAGGCGACCAAAGTAAGCGGTTACTGTCGCCTATATACTCTTTTTAACAGGAGGGGTCATGTCCCCGATGTCATGGTAAGAACGCCATTAAAGGCACCTGCCAAAAAACAATGTTTATGTATCTACTAATCAATATTTAGGTGAGGTAGAGCCGTGGTGGCCGAGTGGTTCGAGCGGACAAAGATTGCATGCTCGAATCCCAGCTGTACCAATAAGTTTTACAGTACAGTGCAGAAGGATAACATCGTGAGAAAACTTACATACGTTTGAGAATAAAATAAAAAAAACATATGTATAGTCGTGTTAGAGAAACATCGATAAGGCGATTCCACGCCTCTGTATCTGTATACCTCTGCCTACCCCTTAGAAATCCCTTGTGGAAATGTACACATACACATCCAGATACAGAGTCCCTAACGGGGTAGGCAGATAGGGTAGAGCACCAATTCTCTCTTGGCTTACCTCGTGGCGTGAAGATATACATCGTTAGCTATTGTAAAAAATATGGAAGTCTACCTCGATGATATTATCATTAGTTTATTGTATATATATATATTATGTACAATTTACACTTCTTCTTTACAATATATCTGAATTTTTTTTTATTTCTATAATAAGCTAGCATAACTTATTTTTATCATTAAATATATTTTTTACGTATGGTGGTAATAAAATAGTGTTAGTATTATGTTAAATGTTGGTATGATCAGTTACTGACGTGTACACACTAACGTAACGTATATGTACATAGCCTAACATTTATTACTAATATTAAGTTATATTACTATGTAGTTACATATACTGTAATCGTACTACAGAAAACAAATCTATGTCTTATAAATTGTTTACTAACGTTTTTTAGGTACATTACACTAGCATAGAACATATATTTATGTTTCTAATATAATAACATATGGTTAAGTTTACTCCAACGCTACCTACTCATTAAGTATAGCTTTTTTCTTCAATTTTATATATAAGTGTCAATTTTTCACGTGTAGGTACTGACTTATAAATGTGTTGAGGAATACGAGCAATGTGAATAAGATAAGCTTTGTATCTTTCTAAAAGCAACGCGAAGCAAATTCTTAACGCATGTTGTGACATGGTTAGTCCCGTTACCAAGAGAGAGATAGATTAATTATGAGTATGTCTTTGTCTTTAATTGAAATCTTTAGGCAAAATAATTATTTACGTACGTCCATGTATATAAGCGCAGAAGCTCCTAGTAAAAGAAAAACGCCAACGTCATTGTTTCTTAAAGTAATTTACGTACTACTTAACATTTTTAATAGAACATACGCTCGTGCTAATAGAAGACCCATATAATTAATACCTTTTTACTTTCGTTAAGTATTTCCTGTTCTTAACGTGATCCCTTTTATGTATGGAATGTATTGCAAATTTGGTACTTATCTCGAATCTACCCATTGATAATAATAGCGGCTAAATCCAGCTCCTTAGCTTACTCGCCTCCCAGCAACTCCCAAGTTAAGGGTTCTATTGTAGGGCACCCTGTGTCGACGTTTGGCTGTCGGCCATCTGTCCCCTTTCAACAGTTAGATTACAATCCGATACCTAAAGCTTTGACTGAGCTTAAATACTAATAACATGTTGTATTAAGTGTTGTGTGTAATATTATTCTGAATGTAAATGCAAATATATTTCTGAATAAAGCCATTCATGCAGTGAACTGGTCCTTGTTTATGCTACTGTACAAAGTGCTCTTGACAATCAATTCATGAGTGCGAAAAGGACGGGTATATATATCCTTAGGTCACATCTGTCGCCCATTCTTGACCTTTGAGGTAAATAATAGCACTTCTGGTGCAGCGCCTGAAGTTATTAAAGATTTGCATTTTATCGTTATGTACGTATTGGTGTACGTGTACTACAAAGGTGGCAATGCCCTATTCGCGATAAGCGCTTATTGCAATAGGTTGTACATGTCGGTATAAGTATCATACAATTCCAGGGTGAAGGTACGATGACGATTAGAAGAATAATTGTCGTGTTAACATTATTCTAATTTCCTACTAAACATGCGATTCCAGTAACTGTGGTGACGGCAGTTGACGGTGCAACACTGCTGATGCTGAACGGGTACTCCTTCTCCAACCCGTCGCCGATGCCAGGAGGCGAGCGCTGGTACTGTTCGGGTAGGACCAAGTGGAGTTGTACCGTTTGTCTCCACGTCAACGACGACTATGAACTCGTATGTATCTCACACGAGCATACCCACAAACCGCCAGTCTACCAAAAGAGGTGCGATGGCTTGGTGATGGAAGCTCCCGAATAGGTATGCTCGATAGATGTGCTCAAATTATGTTCCTAAAGAGACGTGTCTGTTTTTTACTTGGTCTATGTTTTTAGTATGATTGGTTTAACAGTCTGGTGAAGTTGTTTCTATCAGTCTCTCGCAACTGGAAAGGAAATCTCATTGCCTATGTATCCTGGTGGCCGAGTGGTTCGAGTGGTTGCCTGCGACACAAAGAACGCAAGTTCGAATCCCGACTGTACCAATGAGTTTTTCTGTACTTAAGGACAGTGATTAATCACACCACGTGCTTTTCGGTGAATGAAAACATCGAGAGGAAACCTGCATACGTCCGAGAAGCAATTTAAAGGCGTATGTATAGTCGTGCTTGAGTAACGGCGATGGACTCGAAAGTGGGTGTGTAGGTACTACCTATACACCTCTGCCTACCCCGTCAGGGACCCTTCTGAACAGCATCAGGTTGATGTGTAGCTCAATTTGTACATTTGTACAATTGTAGTCACTGATTCAATTTCGCCAATCTGTACACAATCATTGGTGATTTATTTTGTTTTAGTGTCCTTTGGGTCGTTGAGTCGCTGGAAATCCAAGATAATCTTGAGAAATAAAAGAACATCTTGCGAGTATAGTCTTTCTAGGTTAGGTTAGTTTAGTTTACTAGTTAACTTATTGTACTTAATGTTCGTGAATCGAATTTGTAAATAGAGAGAAAATAATCTGTATTAATTTAGACTTTAGACATATCTAAAATACTATAGTGATTTTATGTCACTCTCGGGTTGATAGTTAAATGAAAGCGGATCTAAAAGAATTAATACTATACCTATGCTTAATGAGAGATGAGATGAGATGAGACTACGACGAAAACAATGGACGATAAAATTTGTATCACGACAGTGTTATAGCTATTTCAATATAACTCGACTTATAATATTTCCATAATAATTGTGCGTCGATGACTATTGTATGGGTGTGTACGTTTGTTAAAATCTATTTTATATCTAAGACTTTATGTACAGGGTATATTCTTAATATTGTGTTAAAGTGCATTATATTTTCTTACTTGAAGATTTTCAAAATAAATTGGTACACACGCAGGAATCGTGTAGGTAAGTATGTACCTACTTGTCACTACAACATAACAAGCAATATATAATAAGGCCTATTTACAACAATACTTATTATTTAAACTGCATGTGTTGTGTATATAAAGCTAGAAGCTATACTATAATAAATATTTGCAAACAAATAAGACCAATATTTTATGGCACAATCATACACCTCAATAAATTAAAGCAGTTTTATTATTATTAAAGAGTCGTGGTGGTCGAGTGGTTTGAGCAGTTGCCTGCGACGCAAAGGTCGCAAGTTCGAATCCCACACACCAATTCACACCACGAGCTTTACGGTGAAGGAAAACATCGAGAGGAAACCTGCATACGTCTGAGAAGAAATTCAAAGGCGTATGTATAGTCGTGCTTGAGTAACGGCGATGGACTCGCCATCTGTCACGTTGGCACCTAATATACCTCTGGCGGAAAGTGGGTGTGTGGGTATTACCTATACACCTCTGCCTACCCCTTCGGGGACCCTTGTGGGAAGGCGTGAGGATATATTATATTATTATTATTATACAGTTTTATATTAAAGTATATCCCTAGAGAGATGCGGAAAGTGCCCTTTCAATTGAATGAAAATGGTTTGATTTGCGAATATATTTTTTGATCAAAATTTTATTGTGTTTCAGTTTCTGTTGAACAGTTTTGTACTCCGTAATATTTTTCAGCTTTGCCGATAACACTGATCAGCGGGAAAACATTGTTGTTGTTCGAGGGCTATACTTACAGCTATGCTTGGGGCAGGCGCTGGAGCTGTACCAACCGTGGGTACAGTCGGTGTCGGAAGTACATTCATATTGACGAATCCTATAAGGTCGTCAAACATGTACCTAGTACCAAACATTGTCACTCACAACCTAGATACGTAAAAGGAAGCGACGGAAAATATATAAAAGTTGGATTCGTAGATCAACCATTTGTATGTGCAAAATAATGTAGGTATCTAATAAATGACGAATTTTAGTTGTTTTTTATTTAATGGTGCATTTATGTGCCACAGAAATGAAATGAATGAATGAAATGAAACTTCAACTCGCATTCCTTTGCTCTATGGATCCTTGTGTCATACATACATACATATCATTACCCAGAATCGCTCCAGATCGGAGTGATAAATTGATTTAATCGTGTATACAGTATTAAGAAACAATATTACTTAAAGCTTTTATCGTAATTTCCACAGCTTTCGTGATAACAGGGCATTATCTCATATCAAGGAACAATGTGGTCGGAAGAAAGGTTCGGAATCGATGCGCTGGCTGCTACAAAAACAATGTTTTGTTGCATGGAAGACTGAAAGCCAAGAACATTACGAGCAAAGTGTCAACATTTTGTTCACACTGTCTTAAAGAACCGTACTTGTGTAAAACATGTTTTTTTGTAAGGCACGGGTACTTTTCCCCGTGTCAGGAATCAGGGCATTGACTGATAAACGCAAAAATATCTTTAAATGGGGCCATTTTTATATGATCACAATACGTTAATAGTTAATTAATATAGATAATTTTTTATCACTATAATTATATTTATGTGAGTATGAGTATATATGTATCTTAATAAATGTTTATTTCAACATATTGTTTCATTGTTGATTTTCTTTTAAACCAAAAGAACATATTTTGAGTATTAAATCTCTCAAGAAATCTATTTTTTGAGACTTTTTTGCGACTTATAAGTTGAGTACATATGAATTGCATCTTTATAAAAGTATGCCAAGATCCCCGAAGGGGTAGGCCAATATGTCAACTTTTGCTTACCCCCTCCACCGATTTTTACAGTCGCATATAGCATGTTTTTATTTAGTGAACATAATATCTCAAGCGGAGCTTTATTTTCATTTCCAGGCAGCAAATACCAATTTATGCGGTCCCGCCACGGAAGGCACCCAGTTCTAATAATGAATAACTTCACTTACAATAAAGTGGATAGCAATTCTCGCCATTGGATCTGCTCGTGCAGAAGGTCCAGGAATTGCAAAGCAAAGGTCAACTTCGACGGCCAATGGAATATTACAACCCACAATTTACAACACAGCCATGAACCGCCCAAATTGCATAAGTTGAGGGATGGTACCTTTTGCAGAGTTTGATCACACTAGGCTTAAGGTCTTGTCATGTAAAATAAAGTGATTTTACGGCTTACGTGAAAGCAACTAAGCGCGTATGTTATGAGTATTATATATAACGAATAAAATATGTAAAATATATAATTTGTAATGTAGCGAAAATCAAAAATATTTCAGTATTAACTTAGCACCTAACCTGATAAAGCTCTTATTCAATCTTCTACAGATTGGTAATATGTTTCTTCTGAGAAGATATTTATATATTTGACATCAATACGCACACACGATAACAGATTCTTTGACTCGTACGTTGTTCGTACTTTCAATCGACCCGATGGACTGAAAGGCACTTTAAAGACTTGTTTCAATGCATTGATTGCTTATATAACTTGTTGACAAAGCAAAACAGAAGTTATAATGGTCATATATACTGTATACTTAAGGTCGACATTAGCATTAATTAAAATTTTACTTAGACGTGTAGTCGCTTTTGCTGCCAGCAATGTAGTAGATTTCTTTGTCTTGATATCTAAACTGTAGACTTAATATACATAGACTAATAAATTTAAATCAAAGTAACAGTTTTTAAATTTTTCATTTACATCAAAATGTATGTACATATCATCACGCCGAGTTGCTGACTGTGTAGGCATCTTAATGTTTTTTATGGTATATATAGTATAGTTTATACGGTACTGATGAAAAATACAATTTGTCCGTTTGTTTCTTCCGGCTGCTCACAGAAACACAATAGGTATCAAAGCAGATTTCAGTTCACCGTCAATCCCTCCGAATTGCTGATTTCAAGGTGGAATCCCGACTGTACCAATGAGTTTTTCTGAACTTAAGTACAGTGATTAAGCATACCACGAGCTTAACGGTGAAGGAAACATCGAGAGGGAACCTGCATATGTTTCCGTGGAGAAGAAATTCAAACACGAAAGATGTATGTATTGTTGTGTTTGAGAAACCGCGATGGACTCGTCATTTGTCACGTTGGCACCTAAAATATATCTCCGGTGATAAGTGGGTGTGTACATACTTCTGTCCCCTTCGGAGCCTTGTGGGAAGGCCTGAGGATATCCAGATTTCGATTGGTTACTTAATTATGTAAATGTTTATTTCAGGTTCCAGCTACCAGTTTATAAAAGTACTGCATGCGAAGCATTCAATACTGCTTTTGAACAATCATACGTACAATCAGAATACAAACGCTCGTTACTGGTACTGCTCGCGCAGTCGATGCGGTTGTAAAGCAAAGGCAAAATTTGACAATGCAGGGAATATTATACCAGACGATATGCCACATAATCATGAACCACCAAAATTGCATAGGTTGAGAGACGGTACCTACTGCAGGGTATAAAGCTGGATTTAGATGAAGTCTAACACAAATCGTTCGCAATCCCTGCTGGTTGGGTAGTCTCATACGAAAGCCTATCTACAGAATCAAGGCTGTTCCAATAAGATTTTCTTATCTAAGTACAGTGGACTCACCAGACAATACGAGTAGAAACCTGCAGAAAAAATTCAGTGTTATACATCGGCCGTTTCTTTACACACACATGTATATAATTGTAAACCGAAAATCGTACGGCACCTTAATACATGGGCTTTTCTTGTACATGTTCCTTTTACAATAACAAGGGCTCGTTTTGGGGGAAAAAACCGCCACTCTTGTATTCGATAGTATCGTCTCTATTAATATTATAGTTTGCGTATAGTGTTATTACTTATTTCTAAGCTTCGGGCGTCTTGGTGGGTGATTAACCAATCCCAACCGATATCCGATGGATAGATCTGCGTCTCTAGATATTTTTTTTGACATTGACTTTACATGAGTAGTATGGACAAGTTCAATTACATATTCATCGATTTCATATATTATGGTAAAATTATTCTTCATTGGACACAACATTTCTGTCGTCATTCTGTATATAAAATGGACGTGATAATAAGAAAAAAATTCCATTCTCAGGGCACTCCTACCGATTTATAAGGACTCTGCGAGGCAAACACGCACTTTTATTATTAAATAAATTCACTTACAATCAAGGAACAAATGATCGTTACTGGTTCTGTTCTTGCAAACCGAAAGATTGTAAGGCCAGAGTTACTTTCGACGCTGCGGGGGATATAAAGAAATGTTTTTTAAAACACAATCATGATCCGCCACAATTATTGAAGTTGCAAGACGGTACTTACATGAGGGTATCGAATCGCATGTTATCGTTAAATTAAGAATTAGGTAAGCCGTAGTCGCCGACTGGTTCGTGCAGTCGCCTGCAAAACAGATATTGCAAAGTCGAATCCCGGTTGTGAGTTTTTTGACCTTAAGAACAGTGATAAGACACACCGCGACCTTTACGGTTAACGAAAACATCGAGAGGAAACCTGCTTAAACTTGAAAAGTAATTTAAAGATGTATGTATAGTTCTGATTGAGAAACTGCGTTGGTCTCGCCATCTGTCAAGTTGGCACCTATTTTATCTCTGGCGAAAAGTGTTTGGGAACTACCGACACGCCTCTGCCTACCATCGGGGCCACAAGTAGGAGGGAGTGAAAAAGAGAGAGGTAGTTCTCCTTATTTGAACATCAATGAACTTTTTAACTCATGTAGTGCTAGTTAATGTATTTAGAGTATTCGATATTCATATTGATCATTAGCATCTGGTTTAAATTTCTGTCAGTCTAGTTGCTGGAGTTTTAGTAGTAGTTTTGGAATTACTGTAGTAGTGGTACTTCTATCTATAGTATTGTTTCTATCAAGTTTTATCTCTTTAGTTACAGTAATCACTTTGACAACTGGTAAGACTTTGCTGATCGTAAATGGGTACACTTTCAAAAAGCGAACGCATACCAAAATAGGCTCTAGGTGGTCCTGCAATGAACCGAACCATACCAAATGTAAAGTATACGTACATCTGAATGAAAGATACCAACTCACTCATATCATAGGTGCTCATAACCACGAACCTACTCTATGTAGAACGTTCCAGGAAAGAATGACGTAATGGCACGATCATTCTGAAGTTGATTTAAACATTGGAATATAGAAATTGTTTTTTATTTTATTTTCATAATCTTGGTCTTTGTCCTTAATTTTGTTTCTAATATTTTCAATTATTTTTCACTCTATTTGGAGTACCTTTTATTAATTAAAGTTCTTTGTAATAACTGGTTTCATTATTTTAATTAAACTCTCCTTACCTGTATTTAATTAGGTACTGTAATTTTGTTACCGTTGGTAAAATTTGCTTTCCTTTTCAGATATTACTTTCCATATTTTAGACAAACACGATCTTGAAGACGACTTCGTTGGTATAGTAGTGGCTGAAGATGACCTAGATGAAGAGTCTGGAGGAGGAATCTTTCTCGAATCCCGTAAAGGCAAAACTGTATTGCAGTACAGAGGCTATCGATACAGAAAATCGTATTGCACCAAAAATGGCACGAGATGGATCTGTTCATTGAACAAAAACTGTGGGTCGTTCTTGTATCTGAATGACTGCAATGAAATAATTATGTCTCGCCAACATCACGACCACCCCAAGCCCACGCGCTTTGAGAGCATTGACGAGAATCAATCTGGTAAGTACTTACTAAGACAAAGTCAAAATATGTTATTCAATAACTTTACTCATGCATGACGGAAATAGTCCGAAATGTTTTACCATCTTTTATCTGATTCATTGGGTAGTTAATGTCTAAAGACCATATTCCAACTACCTCAAATCGATCGATCGCTCAGTAATGGGAAAGAGAGTACTCAAAACCGACGACCATGTATGAAAAGACTGATTTTGGATGAAAATTATAAGGTCTGAAGTTTAGAGAGATTCTGGCGTGATGTACTTATGTAAATTAGATAGTTTCGAAGTTCGCATTCACTAAAACCTCTATTTCTGATAATGAGTCAGGGTCGTTTGACAATGAGTTCGTCTATGAATAGGAGATTTTGATTTAAAGTTATAGCTTTCCACTAACCTTCGCTTGTCCCATTAAGCGATTTTTTCCCTTTCAGATACCGCCATGGTTCTTACCTCAAGGAAAGGCAAGGAAATTCTTCTCTTCCGTCAGTACACTTATCGTAAACAGTATGCCAAAACTAACAAATCCCGATGGGTTTGCTCCACTATGAAGAACTGCCGCGCATGTGTCTTTACTGATAACAGTAATTTCATAATTTCTGCATTTGAGGAGCACTGTCATAATCCCCCCAAGTATTACCTGAATCCCGATAATGTTCTTGGTGCATTACGGGAGCCTGTGCTAGAGAGTGAATGAATTGTTTGGTTTTATTTGTTTAAGATTGCAGATCGAATTATAGTTAATGTTCGTTATGTAAATTATACATTTAATATTTATTAATGTAATATAATATATATATATATAATATTTATTAATAGTAAATAATAATATAATAGTAAATATTATTACAATTATTTACATACTGTTTTAATAATACCTACATATTCTAGCGCATCGTGATGGTTTAGCGACAGTTTGGTGTTTTCCCATTCCCAAATCCATGAATCAAGTTATTCCCAACCTTTATCATTATCATGGATTGAAAACGAAACAAACAGAAGATACTTTGGTTCCTTGACAGTCAAGACTAATGATTCAATACTTCATATACGTTGGTACTTACAAACACACAAACACTTTATAATGTGAACTGGTATGGAGGTATGGGTTTAATTTAATACACAGGTTATAAGTGCTTGTATCATCACGCTGTCTCAACGTGGGCAGAGTAGAGCGCAAGTTCTCTCTAGACCTCTTTCGCTTCGTTCACGTTCATCAGTCTGTGTTCATACGGATTTAAATAAATGTAATATTACTTACTGTTGTTTGATTTTTATTACCCTTATGCTCAGATTGAGAACCCCTGACCTACTGAATTATCTAACCAAGCTTACATTTCAGCCATTGCAATAACTTCAAAGCGTGGTCGACCAATGATTCTGTACAAAGACTATACGTATTCCAAATACCCGTATCCTCTCAAGCATGGCTGGAAATGGTATTGCTCCAAAGTGAAGAATTGCAGAGCTTACATCGTGACTGATTTAGAAAACTCTATAATTTTGTCGTCAGACACACATAACCACATGCCTGTTAGTCCAAGCAAAGCCACGAACCTGAGAATACCTGTAAAATTTTGTTACTGACTAATACTATATACTTGTTTTGTGATCTTCCCAGTTTGTTGTGAGAATTATTTACCCTATAGTTTTCATTGCTGATTTGTCGACAGACTTCCTCATTCAAAACTATATCTGCAACATGCTAGCACTGCAAGCTGATCTTATTTGTATTAAAACTATGTAGTTTATTCATAATATTATGGAATGTTACCTATTTTGTAATATTGTTGCTAACATACTCTTATCGAATTATTCGCTAGCGAAAGATAAATGTAAGTTTTTTAAAATAAATGTAGGTATTAGTAGGATTAATCCGGGTTGTTTTTCTTTTACTGTGAGATTAGGCCTAAATCAAATCAATCACTCTCAAGGATACGAACAACAAGAGTGGTACTTGAACGCGGCGAGCGTGTATTCAGAGATTGAGGATTGTGGATGAAGCGAAAAATGTCTGTTAGTCTATAGAGAAATTGCGCTCTACTCTCTACACATCCCGTGACTCGGCGTGATAACATATAAATGTACTTGCATATGTACTTTAAGTGGGTGTGTGTGGGTATTTCCTATACACCTCAGCCTACCCCTTCAGGGACCCTTATGGGAAGGCGTGAGGATATATTATTATTATATATGTACTGTAAGATTATATCCTATGATACGTTCTTATATATTAGATATCAGCTTTGACTGTGTTTAAATAGGTACATATGTCGTATAGGTCACGTTTTAACGGTCACCGGCTCTTATTCCTCCTAAGTTTTGTCTGTTATCTAGATCGCGACAAGTTAGTATTAACTCTTTTTTTCTTTTCATACTTTTTTAGTATGCTCGTTTGTTTGTTTTTTATTATGCCCTTGTTGGGTGGCAAACAAGCATACGGCCCACCTGATTACATTTAACGCCATCCAAGAAAATCATAATGTACATAACTATATTTACGCGTAGTCCTTCGTCGGGTACGTGTAGAGAGAGCGCCAGTCCTTTCGAGACTCACAGACTAATGACATTACTCTAGACGTTCGTCAATCTTCATAGACCCGCTAGATTCGAGTAGGTACTTCTTACGTTCCCATCCTTGTTCGTAAGATCGATTTACGAGATACGTGTACTTCTGTAGCTATCACGTGGTATACCTCGGCCTCTTGCCAGGGGCATTTGCATCGTATATACCGTTCATCACTTATCGTTACAGTACATACGTAAGGGGACTGAAAAGTTTCTAGACCTTTTAATTTTTTTTTCTAAACGACAAGCAGATGTATGTACTTAGGAGCCTGTTTGCGCCTTACGTGCACATGGAGGCTCCTTACTTACCAATGTCAAATGTCGAGTACCAATTGTCAATTTGAAATACGTACAAGCATTAAAAATAATAATTTATTTTAGAAAATTTAATAACATCAATAGCCATAGGTAGATTTGGACAATATAAAAATCAGTACATTTGTTCATTTCAAGTCTTTAAAATATTGATGACAGAAAACTTATTTGGTCACCTTAAAAAAGGAGGAAATAATCCAACTTAGACTTAAGACCATTAAAGATCACCAACCCATAGAAAACTAAGAATAAGGGTTGTTATTCATTGATTGTCCTGTAATTTATTAGTAGTAGTCCGTCTGTTTTAATTCTATTTTTTTTTCACTTTTAGAAAAATAGTTATTCTAGCACAGGTGAGTAGTATATTGTGGAAACAGAAAATAAGTTTTCTTGCATCTATTTTAATTCTATTCAGATATAATACAGAGATAAATAATATTAGTTTTTGTTTAAACTTACAATTATTACAGTGACAATCACACAGCTTGTCTTTATTATAAGTAAATTATTATGATATCTTAATTATTATAATATATCTGCAGCTCTTTTTTTTATTCTAGAAATCCCTGTGTTCAGTACAATATTCTAGAATAAATATCAGTCTGTATATTAAATACTTAACTATGGTCACATGCAAGTTTAAAATTATTTATTAATTATATAAGGCCCTTAAATTTACTCACTTCTTGGCAAGTAATCAATTCCTGGTTCTAGTTCGGTAAAATTTAATAAACTTCATTTCTAATTTCAATTAAAAATACAAAGAAAAATAATTCAGACATACAGGATAGGGTAAAAAAGATCATAGATTAACATAATTTACTGACTTACAGTATATTCAAAGCCTTAAATTCGGCACCCATTTTACCTTAATACATAACATAAAATCAGTCGATTACACTAAAATAAAAGAATTTCACTTATTAACCTACTGCTAAGTAATGTTGATAATGATTTGGTTCCTTGAGGTAGAACAATTAAAAGTCAGTCTTTGAGTACATTCCAAAATGTAGGTATCTAAAATAAAGACTTAAATTCTAATAAAATATAAAAATCAGTTCAAAATTGTTTTGAGTTACAGTTCATGATTTCACTTAAAATAAGTCTTTTGTAAATATATTTAAACAACTTTAAAAGATCCATCATTTCTGCGATAGAACCCAGGCGGTGCATGATTGTGTGTGTTACGTACCCGCTTGATGAGATTTCCAAGACGATGGATAACAGTTGTAACATCAACATGACACCCAGTCTTTGTACGAGATGTACAATACCACTGTTTCTTTCCATATGCCAACTTGTTCTTCAATCGGAATGCAAAGCCTTCATGGACTAGTAGTAGGCTCCCTTTTCTGGTTGGTATGAAGTTTGCAACTAGAAAGATACATTTTAAGTTAGTGGTTATATTGCGTGGTAAATAATTCTTATTCAATTAATCATTAATTTTAAATTTTAAATATAATGTTAAATCTTACTTGATTTTTTAAAATTATGTACTTATTAATGATTACTTATATTTAAATAAAACAAACAAAATTTTATTAACTTTATTTTTAAATATATACACAAATCCATTTACATAAATATGTGGCGCTTATCATAAACATGGGTATAATAACAATATAACATAGGTTAGAAGTATGTTCGGGTGGAACAATTAAATATAGTTACATACTTAGGAGTGTAAACTCGTTAACACATACGTATGTAATCTGTAAGAAGCACGAAGAAAGGAAACTTTGTCAACACTTTAGTAGTACCACACATTTTATTCTAGAATGTCGTAACTTTATAAAAAACCTTTATCTTATCCTCATTTGACACAGATAGTAAAATTATAATTATTAGTAAGTTCAGCTTTGGACTGTTCTTCTATTTTATTTGAATACTTTAAAAATAGAAAACTACACGAAAATATTTACATTATGTACACAGCTACACGCTACGTCACTTCACGCACGTCACAACTCACAAGCAACGTTTCCCCGCTACACAAACTCCGCCCTCCGTACTGGATGGCGTTCCGTTTCTTGTCCATGTTATACTCTAGACAGTAGACGTTACAATATTGTACTCCAGACAGTGATTAATATTATTATTATACATATATATTTATTTTCAGATATTTATCCAAAAGAGCTTTGAATTGTCATTTCACATCACTCTTAACGGGATGTTACGAGATACAAGTATTAATATCTATTTTGACGTGACAACGTCTTAAATTAGGTTGCGGCTGGGAGTCACTTATGAAAAAGTGTAACGCCCGGTAACGTTACGATGAGTCACCGAACGAGAGAGAGGCCCGCCGAATGCCTCAATGTTTTAGTAAACAAAATATATTTCTATAGTTAAAATTTGTGCAATTCTTATTTTCATTCAATGCCTTGTTCCTATTGTGCAATTTAATTATATTCATATCAATAAATATTCTACCGAGAAAAAGACGTTGTCACGTAAAATCTTCGCCCGTAAAACCGACTTTACAGGCAACCATTTTTTTTTTAATAAGCCATCATATGAATACTATGATGGTTTATTTAAAATTTTAATATCAGATTTTATATTGATCTAGACTTAAATTGTGTAAGTACCTAATTCGAATATCCGAACATTAAACTTTAAAGTACTCCGCAAATATGTATACTGTCAAAGTGACATGACAACTACGTTTCGGAAATTCGGTGGTAAATGGTTACTCACTTAGCCTGTAAAATAATTTTGTGAAGGAAAACATAGTTTTCTTGTACATAATTTTATCTTCACTTACTTTGAGAAACAATTATCGTGTACAAAATGTTTCTGATATGTTGGTATAACGTATATGGATTGAGTTAATTTAAAAGTTTATAAAGTTTAGCGTTTCTTTCAAGTAAAAGCAAGCTGTGTTTTGTAAAGTTTTGCAAAGTTGTTAACAATTACGAAGTAGTTAGTTTTAAGTAATTTAATGTAAATTTTAAGCCTCATGGAAACTTGTGTACGTAAGTGCTTAATTTTGATTTAACATCTGCTTTTATAGTTTCGGTACGTTTTTTTGTTAATATTAAATTAAAAGATGGTGTGATTGGATTGGTGATTTATAAGTCTCAGTACCACTGTACTGAGACTTATAAATATATATTTTTTTTAATTTCCTCAATACAATGGGCAGTATTATTTGGGGTGTAACTATGTTTAATAAAAAAATATATTACATAATGGTTTTACTGGATGGTATACATAACCTCCATGAACTCAACACACACAAAAGTTTAAAAAGTAAAATGATACCATTTCTAGACATGCATCAACCCTAAAGTCTCAAGATCAAGTGTTAATAGATTTGTTAATGTTAATTTAATATTGTTTGATTCAGATAATTTGTTTTATAAATATTGTAGTAAATTAATTATTAAGTCAGTGTTTTGATAATTGTATTTTTTTATGTAATTACATTGAATCCTGAAGCTTGATTGTTTTTGTAAATCAATGTATTTATCCTTATTCATAACTATCATATCATATAAGGGACTGCATGATGATATTTATGTATCATAGTGTTCATGTCACTAGTAGTTATTCATGTCAAAGTTTATGAAGCACACAAGTCAGTAATATTTGAATATGTAGACAGAAACTTTATTAAGAACAATCAGATTTTTAGAACTTGAGTACTCCGATAGGACAACTATTGCTTAGTTCGGGACTGGGATGTGTGTGGTATCATTCCAAATTGTTATTATTATTCAACAATAAAATATTTACATTCATGGTAAATGTTGTAAGTGATCCTAATAAGACTAAAGTTTTTATTGTCTCTTGAATAATAAGTTTCAGGAACTTTTGCTACTTAACCAAGCAATTACTGGAAGGATAGGCTTCCAGCCATACTTAGAGGGAAATTAATTAAAAGTTATATATAAATGGTGAGCTATGTTCCATTGGCATTGAGTGTAGTGTAGAGTACTACCTACCCCTTTCTCTACCCACTATGGTACTCTTATTGGATGGCTAAAAAATTTAATATTAGGCTTAAAGTATCATGAATGTATAATGTATATCAATGTTATGAATTTAAATATTTTATAAGTAAGCTTAAATCATGTAGAATATTTTATTAGGAACTGACCATTAATTCCAAATCCAAGTAAAATAAACCTTATTGCCTGCCTACAACTATTTCAACTGTGTTGATAGTATTATTGTACCCATTACAGTGACAATTTGCACCCAATTTCCTTGCAAGAGCCTTTAACACAAGGCTGCCCCATTTTCATTTTGCTTGATCACAAAAATTATGTTTGGAAAGAACAAATCTTTGGTAACTACAGACTAGACTTACCTACATGTCTACTACAGGAAGTATGCTTCTGATCCAGCACCAAAGATGACATTGAGATGAGATGATATTAACATACATAAGAGACTCTTGCTGAAATCGAAGTTGATAAGAACCTTGATAAATGAACACTGCCAGCCTCAGGCAATTAAACTGTTGACAAACTCTAAATTTGTTTTATTTTCCTTCCCTGTAGCTAAGGAGTAATGTAATACTATGTAATATCAAAACACATTATTAATGCAGTTATCTTTCTAGGTATATTCATAAACACGAGGGGCAACTCAAAACTGTTCATATATCAGAACCACACGTTCAGGTTTATGTACAAGAAGGCGTATGGCAGTCAACTGTGGTACTGCTGGTACTTCTTCAGCAGGTGTTGTCCAGCCAAACTGAGGATAAACAATGCTGGAAAGGTCACAGAGAGCATCGGAAGACACAACCATGATCCGCCCACATGCTGGATGACCCCAGATGGCAAATCCTACAACCTTCCACCTCTACCAGAGAAAAATATACCTTAAATGTCAGAGTTGAAGATATTTAATCAAAGTATTTTGAAACTATTCTATTTCGTTGCTTGTTATTTTAACATTGTATGAACAAACTGCCTCATTGTAAATTGAGATTTTTAACTTTATGTTTAGATGGCTTGTTTTGAGAATTTACGTGAAAAATATTTTTATCATTAGTAAAAGCAAAGTCAAAGATTACTTTTATGCAATGACGTTTTATATAAATGTCTTGTGCATAGATTATTTTGTAACTAATATATTGTCTGCAGATGTGGCACACGACCTATTAACTGTGTTTTATGTTCCAAATGCGTGTCCAAAATCCTCGCATTTTATTTGGCACGTAGAGGAAGGGATATGAGCACGGTGTTTCAACCGTATTAATAGGTACCTAGTTTAAGTGTAAGCTATATATTTAATTATAAAATATTTAACGCACATAGACGCTATTTTCTTTACAACGGTAGATATTAATTGTGGCACAGATTAATAAAAAAACAACTTGCTTATTTAATATGTATTTTTCTAATTTATATGTATGACATTTATAATGCATTTACTGAAACTATGTATCGAAACCTAAAGAGTAGGTTAATAAAATGATGCCTACCCACCATGATGTATCCTATTGTAGTATTGACAAAACTGCAGCATTAATGAAAACGTAGATACTTATATACTTTGTAAAACCTCAACAGTAATTTTTCGAAGTATATGCTTTGTCTGTACTAGCTAGCTTTATTTCTCCACAGTTGCCTAAATTAAAGTAAATTTCGACTATGAAGCTACCCACAACGACCATTGCATGACCATGTTTGTCCCGGACTTCATTTGCCGTTTGAAACCCAAGTGGCGAATAAGCATTACAGTAAAATAATCGATTTGATGGAAGTCTTGTTGTGATGTGCCAGAATAAAAAAAGAGTATTGTATTTTTTTATCAGCTTTATGAAGATGATGGTAGTTATACATTCTGAATGTTACAAACCTTCGATACTTTATAATTGTAGGTAAAGATTCTACGACCACGCCATATAAACTGTTGGCAAACCTTAAAATAAATAAATACGTAAGTATCTACAAGTATTTCTTGATGTGTTTCCACTCTTAGGAATGCCACACTATATGTGGCAATTATAATATATCTAATGTCTTCATGCCTTCCCTACAGGGGTCACCGAAGGTGTAGGCAGAGGTGTATAGATAGTAATCACACACCCACTTTTTGTCGGGGATATACTTTTGGTGCTAAAGTGACATGAACGAGTCCATCGCCGTCTCTCCAGCACACCTAACATACGTCTGTGGATTTCTTCTCCAACTTATGCACTGGGCGACTACGGCTCTTAAAACTAAATGAGCTCTTTTTCAATAATAGGTATATAGTGTAAGTAATTTGTTGGAAAATTTTCTTTATGATATATAAGGAAAGATCCTCGTAGTAATAAACCTATCATATATTATGATCGGTTTTCCAACTAGGACTATACTCCATGCCTTTTCAGGAGGGGCCCTTGGGATAAAAGGCTGCAAATGGCATATTTTCTCGTTAAAGTAAAGAAAACCGCGAACCCCAGTTGAGATAATATCGCTTTTCCATATTCTTTTGTCCAATCTTTACATTGATACTAATTTCGTCATCTGCTTTTGATCTGTGGGGGTTGCCAATAGCGACGCTATGCGGAGGGTGTACCTTAGCAACCAGGTGATCGAGATATCAATAACTTGTCAGTCTTACATAGCCCTGCATTAAGTCGATCACCCTTTACGATAGCTGAATTTGAAATGTTATTATAAGTTTTAACCGACCTCAAAAAGGAGGAGGTTAATCAATTCGACCGTATATATTTTTTTTACATGCTGAGTCTTGACGACATACTTTAATCTCAATATAATCGACAGCTACCAACTAGTAAAGAGATGGCAACTTTAGTACTTACTTACTAGTTAATATTTTGACATCAAATACATACAGAAAACACCTTTTATTCGACGTAAAGTAGGTATTTAGTTACTTACTATGAACACTTATTGAACGTCATTCCTTTTGACTGTTTTCCTTAAAATGACAATTCCAGGTACCTGTGGATCCCATTACAGGGCTTTCCACAGATAGGTTGAAGCTCAAATTTTTTAAACCTAGGTTTAGGAAAGTGATTTTCTCTACTTCTGATTGGATTTTGTATACCTCCAATTAGTTTTATCAATAAAATATGTTTCTTGATGTTATTTCTTACATTACACTTGACTTTGAATTGCATTGCATCTGTTCTATGAGAGATAATATGGGTTACCTACAACTTTTATTTTGAGATATAAAAAAAAAAAGTTGCGACAAACAAGTGGAAACCCACATTGCAAGCATTGCAGTGGGTACGTGATAGTCCGTTTCTGGCAGACGTCACATTGGCGCTTTAGTGGACCTGCCTTTCCGGGCTTAATTAAATCGTACTGTGCCGGGCCATCCTACTGTTTTGATGGTTGTTAGGGTAGGTGCAGGTGTTCTGTGTGCTGTCAACAAATCAGTTATCAACGCCTTCCAGAATTTCCGGTTTGTTAATGACTGATTATTGAGTAAAATATCCGAGTTCAGGACACAAGCGTTCAAGAGCAGTTGCGAGACCAACCATGGTATCTTGAAATAAGGGCCACGTGGTTTTTATGCCTCCACCCCATAAGATCCACATCTCCCGAGATGCATCCCAATACTTGACCGACAATTAGGTCAGATGTGTTCAGGTGGTTCGAATTGGCGGTTTGTTCGGAGCGTTCCCACACAGTCAAATCCCAGGACCCTCAGTTTTCGTGCTAGTGTTAGGAGAGCTAAAGAAATTGTCCATCCATATTGTGTGCCCTTTATGCTCA
The DNA here is from genome assembly GCA_016069955.1 of Drepana arcuata. Lineage (NCBI taxonomy): Eukaryota > Metazoa > Arthropoda > Insecta > Lepidoptera > Drepanidae > Drepana > Drepana arcuata. The sequence continues at coordinate 10,981 of JACCPG010002584.1, read as the reverse complement.
AGACCATGTCAAAGTTTGAGCACGACTACTGATACTCTCCCAGAAACTGCATCAGCTTCTTGAAGTGCCCTGTCTTGGCCTGCGAGTATGTAGTTCAAAACGCCACAAATAACCAGTCTGGGAGTCACATACTTCTTATGTTTTGATCCCAACTGTCGCTGCTTGGTTACGGATGAATTGCTTTATATCCAACCAATCCTACCACATGGCCAGAATCTCATCAGGAGCACATTTTGAGATAAATTATGTAATTCTGAAAACTTGTAACTATGTTCTAATACAGGTTTAATTGTAAAAAGTTTAGCTTGGAGAACTGTCAACAATGCAATCACAATCATTATTAGTATTAATTTGCAGGGATTTTGACAGGAGCAGGGATCTGTCATATGTCATCGCTCTGGAAAAGCCAGAAGTACTGAAGATGTCCAGTAGAAGTGTTCCAGTTCTCTAACTGGCTTTTGACCACCACTCCCATAGCCAAAATGATGGCAAGATATGTGTAAAGTTCGTTTACATTCGTGTCTTGCCAACAACTAACCCGGCTATTAAGATAGATCGTCAAATTCTCCAACTACGAAACCCAAAATGTATCATAATTTAATAGTAAGAAATAGTTACCTCTCATTGCTTTGCCCTTACAGGCTGTTAGGTATTTGAAGTTATAATGAACCTACTGTATAATTTGTAATGTCTAACAATGCAATAAATATGAACTGATTAAATTATCTACATATTGCTTTAATAGTATTTAATAATGCTACATATTCATCACACAAACTATAGCATGACGATATCCACAGATACGCCTATGAATGATGTCTTAATTAAACAATCAATTATATTTTGAACCTTAACTATGTGTATATAAGAATCATTTATAAAAGAATACGATTGCTCGGTATGAGTGGGCATTATACATCCATTATCAATTGCGATTGATCTTGCTTTATTAATCATTCGGTTGACCCGTCTGGTTCTCTGTATTGAGTGTTGAACGAACATTGGAATTTAGACTTTTATACGTTAGTCGTAAATGTCAATATCAATGCGTTGGCAATTTGAATAAATGTGGTTTGATGGCAGTGATAGTTTGTCCGCGTGTAGGCATCTACAGTGTATTTCTTATTACACAAAACTAGCAATTCATTTATCAGAAAGAGTATACACGCTTTTATAATGAGCTACCTCGGAAAATAACTAAATCACCTTTTCTTGAGTTTTAAAGCGGAAAGAGCACTACCCAACTACGCACCAAACACTTAACACACATACAGTGGTGACCCCGGACTTTGCCCAATTATGAGTGTAACAAGGAAGACCATTACCAAGGAAGAACCGGCAGCTGAAAGCAAAACATACGAACTCAATCCAGTTTGAAGTTTGATTTTTGGGTCCGCCATTCAACCCAAAGTATGATTAGGCCTGTTAACGAGCCAGTTTGTTTTGTCAAATATCAAAGCAGCCTTCCAATTTCCACTACGTATTTGGTAACCCAGACCCGATACTTGCAGCTGTAGATGACATCGGAAAGGCCGCCATCAAATTATCAATCAAGCGTATAGTCAGCTTTATACATTTATTTTAAACTTTATTGCAGTTCTACAAAGTTTATCATAGAGTCCCATCGATGACTTTAATACAATGACGTCCACGATAGTTATTATCTGTTGGATATGCAAGATTAGGAATGTTGCGTCCCGATCGTAGTTTCATAGTCCAAAATTAAGTTGAAGGTAAAATACAATCATACCAAAATGTTGGACTTCGTACCTACTCTATCATTAAATCGAATGATAAATATATGCCAATAATGATATGATATCCTACCTACTTATATTATAGTTTATATAAGTATATAAGTTTTGAGGTTGTTTGTTCCTCTAAAACTATTTAAATTGCACCCAACTTCGTGCAGTAAGAGTTGGGTGAAATTTGTCACAGAAATAGGTGTATTAATACATAGGATATTTTCTATGCAAGAAAAAATCTACAAATGAAATTAAATATTACACAGGCGCAACCGCGCTGAACAGCAGATAGATATATCGATCAAATGATCATTCATTCATAAGCTTTAATTATCAAATCCAAATATGGATTATATTTTGATTGGCTATGAAATCTTAAGCTGCTTATTGAACGATAAGAACTCTGCACAGATAAATAAAACTCTTTAAATCAACCAAACGTCCGGCATTTTGGACCATAATCATTATAAAAAAAAAAACATTATATTTGGTTTCGGGGACCCTTGTGGGAAGGCGTGAGAATATATATATATTTTGTTATAACCTCGTCTAATGGGACAATGCCCATCAATCGGGGAAAGGTAACATTCTTACTACACAATGTTATTATATATAAAAATTAAAAATATATATTACAATGTAAAAGGGTAGGAAATCCATCTGGGAATTGTCGAGTGTTTTATTTCCACGTGTTTCAGTAGGTACCTAATGAGGATAGTACAGTACGGTAACTAAAATTTAAGTATTAATTACTGTGTAATTTTTTCATTAAGTTTCTTTTAAAGAACTGTATTTTGGCTGGAATACGGCCGCTGAAACACACCGCGGCTACCGATATGAGTAAATAGGATTTATATATGTAATTTCCTGCTTCCATGGCCAAAATTAACTCAATTCAAAAATATTCCCTACTATGTCAGCGATAGCAAGCGGCTACACTACACTATTTTTTATTCTCTTATCAATTCTGTAGTTGAGCGCTAAAGCGTTGAAACTAACTTCATCTCTCAAGCATAATATTAATAAGGATGAAAGATGTAGAAGATCTTGTTTCTGTTAATACAATGTACACTGAGATAACAATATTTTAGATGTATTAACCTTGACACGGTTCGATAAAATGTGTAGCGAATAAAACTGGCGATTTCAAGTACAAGTCGTGTTACATAAATAGTTCGTTACACCGAGAACACTGCCTCATTCACGTTAACCACATGCTGTTCCGAGCGTATATGAGTTGGTTAGTAATTATGACGTAGCGAATATTGTGAATTGTCTCTCGTAGCGTCAGTCCCGAGAATTTTTGCAATGGCGAAACATAAAGTTCTTCAGCCAATGGAAATCTTGGTGTGTATATCCGACACGCATAGGTAGAAGCATCCTTCTTTATATCCTACTATTATAAAGGAAAGGAAAACATCGAGAGGAAACCTGAATACGTTTGAGAAGAAGTTCAACGGCGCTTCGCGCTTGAGTAACGGAGTAACGGTGATGTACTCGCCATCCGTTACGTGGGCACCTAAAATGTATTTCTGGCGGTAAGTGGATGTGTGGGTACTACCATATCTGCCTACCTCTTCGGGGACCCTTGTGGGAAGGCGTGAGGCTATATATTATCTTACTAATACATATTATAAATGTGTAAGTTTGGATGTTTGCGGTTCTTTCACGGTCAAACGGCTGAACTGATTGAAATGGGGATAGCTTATAGTAGGGGAGCCCAAGCGGGGATTTCGGGATTTACTAAAGCGCGGCAGATTAATATACAGGGGGATACCTTGTACCCGGTTAACTACCTCCACTAAACTTGAGCCCCATATATAAGGCCGCCCGTGAAGGATACAGGATCAGAACTTTGCTGCCCTCCCCTTTCTTTACGTCACTCTTAATATACGCTTTTTAGTATGTAGTACTCACCCTTCCTTAATCTGACACGCTTGAGTATGAAAAAAAAATTCAAAATGGCGAATTTTTTTGCACATTATAAAATGGCCGCAAGTTTGCGTCACATCGAAATCGTCAGATTTGTGAATGAAAGCTTTTTTTTGTGTACTTAACACGCCCTTAGAAAATCTGACGCGCTCGATTAATTGATTTTTTTACATATTTAAAATCTATTGCCGCTTTCCCCACCGATGAAAAGGTATATATCATATAAAATTTTTTTCTTCTTATTATCTAAGTTTTGCAACTCAATAGGTCTCTATGACGTTCGAGTAAAATCCCCATTTAGCATCGTGGGCTCCCCTAATATTATACCTAGGTATAGGACAGGCTACTTTTTTTTTCCAGAATTAAAATGCTGAATGAAAAGCTTCTTTTTCGAACACCACGCGGGCGAAGCCGCGGGCATAAGCTAGTATATTATAAATGCGAAAGTTTGAGAGAATGTTTTTTCCAGTTTCCGAAATTGGATTAAATTTGGTACAAAGATTATTATCTGTATTAACACAAAGGATATATTTTATACCAGAAAACATATATCCCATAAAATATAATTTTAGGCAGATGAAACCGCGGGCCTCAAATGATAGGCAATATATTTGTTATATCACATTATTTAATTAATTTAAAAACGAAACTGATGTCCGTTGTGTTTAGATATACACTTCTCATCAGAAGAATCGAAACACCTTGCCAGTTCATATTTTGTAAGGATTATCAGGAAAATTAGTATATTTAGGAATGCATGACTAATGTAGTTTAATAGTGAGAAATACTTCATGATTCACTATTAAGCGAAATTTTTCGGACACTCAAGGACGGGAACGTCTAGAGTACCTACTCGAAATCGACGAGTATGAAGAGACTGATGAATGTGGACGAAACGAAAGAGGTATGTAAGTCTAGAAAGAACTGGCGCTCTATACTCTCTGCTTACCCCGCTAGGGACTCGGCGTGATGATGTGTATGTTTGTAAACGACATTTTCTTTTCAGAAGAAGATTTCAAGATTTTTTCTGATAGTCGAAGTATATATATCGTCCTTAATAAATAAATATATATATATATATATATATATATATGATATATATATATATATATAATGACCTTTTAGAACCCTCTTATATATATATATATATATATATATAAGAGGGTTCTAAAAGCTCATTGGTTTATTGATTGTCAAAATAAAGAATCCAATAAATATGGCATGAAACGCCATCTACACGCGGAACTAAGAAATCTCAATCAACAATGTGGAGAAACTTGACGTGTAACCATGTCATTGTAACTCGGTGGTTCTATTTGGTTTCTAGGCGAAATAATCAGTGTTGGCCGCTGCGGGCGACGGCTGCTCCTCTACAAAGGTTTCACATTTTGGAAAACTAACAACTGTTCTGAGGATATCCAAAGATGGTATTGCTCTTCAAGATCCAGAGCTAACTGTCGCGTGGTTCTCAAATGTCACGGAATCCAGGTTCTGATGCAGATCAACCTTCATAATCACCTTGAACCTCAACTCATTAAAATCGCTGAAAAGACTTACATGAAACCAAATTTACGTAAATATGCACTTCTGTCTTAAGAACTTAAATGTATCTATTTTATACGACCGGTTTGCAAATGGTTTTTGTATATTTTGAATAAATTTTCAACCAAATCGTTTTTTTATTGTTGTAAGGATGTCTACCTACGAAAAGTATTATTTTATTACATTGTTTACATGTATTTAGATTGTAGTATGAACATAAAATATTATTACTGTTTAATACATACATACACACATATATATATATTATTAATTCGTGTCTATTTAATTTCCAGCTCGCATGATAATGACATCAAAAGGCGCTTCACTACTTCAATATGATGGCTATACCTTCTGGAAGGCTTCGCGCAATCTTATTCATGAAGTTTGGTACTGTTCATCGAAAAGTAGTTCAAAATGTAGAGCCTCCATAAGGTGCGTTAGAAACGAAATAATAAAAGCAGACATAGACCATAACCACGATAGGCCCGTCCTTATACAAGATACGAATGGGAGATACCACAAATGCCCTTAGAATTTCTTGACGAGAACATCTTTGGGCTGTCACGTGAGGCTGGAAAGGCGGGGGGGTTCGAAAAAAATCACGAAATATCACAAGGGTTTTCGGTTCGGTATCATGGTCCTTAATTTTGTAGAATAGGATTAGATTATACTTTATACCCGTAGCCGTATTTAATAGTAATATTATAAAAAAATTAAGATTATTTTGTAGGTACAAAAAAATACACGTGATTTTTGGTGGGGGGGTGGGATGGGGCAGTCGTAAGCCTCACGAAGTATCACCATGGGGAGGGAGGGGCTAAAAAATTATAAAAAAATCACGTGATAAATGGACAGCCCCTTTGAGTAATATATAGCTAGCTAGCTAGTTTTAAGATAAGAATACCATTTTTTATGCTATAAAATAATGAAATCTTAAAATACTTATGTAACTATCGTTGGCCGAAATAAATACTGCGACTTTGTCTTTATCTAGAACAAATTTGAGACTACCAGCGCCATCTATCGGTGTTGTCTTGGAATCTATTTCTCGTACTTTTCTTTGTGCGTTGAAGTTTAAAATAGTATTTACACATTATATAAAATAGTTAATAAAATAGTTGGATGATTGGGTTTCTGGCAGCTTTTGTGTCAAATAATTATTTCCTATCATACTCATTTCGATTGGTCTTTTATACTATAATACACACTTCCTGATTATATATTTAATCAAGAAGTGCGAATAAATTAATTAGGAAAAAGTTATTAAATAAGTACATTAATTTTACTTAATCATCAAGTATTATAATATTAGAAATCTACTATTGATAAGGCTGTATTTTAAGATTTAAGGTACACAAATATGCTGCTCGCATAATTTTGACAATGTTCATATTATTCACCAAACTAAATAAATACTAGAACAAGTACTTAACATATTTTATATTAAAAAAATATGTTTAATATTGTAAACGCACCTCTTGCACGCATTGAGATGTCATTGTAATGCCACATTGACAGAACGAAGAAATAAATGACATTGAATCGCGTTGCGTCATTTCATTTCATCTAAATACGTTTTCCACGTTATTGTGCAAATTTTTTGATTATTTAAAAGTTGGAACAGTCAAACAAGTACAAGTGAATGTAAAATTAATCTATTTAAATGTAAACAGTTTTCATAGCTTATGTTCGAGTTCGAGATGCGTCAATGTTTTGACAGACATTCCGTGTGTAGTGTAAATAGAGGGAAATATTTGTTATTAATTGGTGACTGTTTATATTGCAGGTGATGATTTAGTGCAATGTGTACCTACTAGAAAAGGACATCAGATATTATTCAAGGGCTATACGTACGTGTTTAAGAGTAGACTTCCATGCGGCGCCGAGCAATGGTTGTGCTCGTACCGTCAGAAAACAGGTTGCATATCGGTCATCAACATGCAAGCGTCCGGCGTAGAGGTTGTTAGAGACTTCCACAACCATAAAAAACCTATGTTTTCAGATTAGGTGCTTCTAAAATATGAATATTTGAAGTTTCAAACAACATCCTTGTACTTCAAGTTTGAGTGTCAACTATGCGTGGGTTATATTCCTCTGAGTAGATACAGTAAAACAACATATTTTATCATATGTATCTAAAAATGATCTTTAAAAAATATATGTATTATCTTTGTAGTATGATACAGCTTAAAACAATCTTTGACATATAACGAGGGCATCTCTGGGCAAGCAGCACAGTAATACGTTGTGACTTTACAAATGTTTGATCTATTACACACGACATCTCCTTCTTGGTGACAGCCCTTTTATTAAAGTATTTAGAAGTTCCATGTAATGGAGCGCAGCAGGTACATTACTGTATACAACTGAAAATATGAAATCTGATGAAAACGCAACACTAAATTAATCTGGTATAATTTTAAGAAAGACAGTTTTGTAAGCATGCCTTGTTTAGAGATCACATTGTGTATTTAATGATAAAGGCGGCAGTTACAACTTCAAATGAAATAAAAAAAAATATTAAAAAATCTATACTTCATTTATACAAACATGAATGAGCTTCATATTTTGTTTTCAATGTACTTGTGCTATCAATTACTTAAGTTTAAGTGCTCTTTATTATAATAAAAAAAAATACCACTGTGTTTTCTTTTATTTGCGATCCAGTTGAATATGTAGTGTTATGAAATTTCCAAAAATAAAAGTTGTCTATAGATAATAAATGAGTTTTTCTTTTTACTGCATTTGTAAATTATAAAAATTGTACAATACTTTGTTTATTTGTACTTTAAAATAAGTGTATTTGATATAATACTATAAGCATATTGATATATCATTGCAATGTTCATAGATGAGTTGCCAGAATGGGTGTCTATTTACTTCGTGAAGATTGAACCAAATGATATGAAGTGCAACTTGTGTGACAAAACTCTCAACGTTGAAGAAAAATCATTGGAACTGCTGGAGCATATCAAGAAAGCACACAAAGACATCTACGATCTACACAAGGACAATCCTGAAGCAACAGTTGGATTCCGTATTGAATTTCTTCATTTAAATGTGTTGAAAGATGATGGGGACCCTAACACTCAGCCAGTAATACTTGGAGAAGTATGTGAGGCGACCACTGAGCCCGAGGTCCTGGAAAAAATTGACGATACAACACTGGATAAGGCAAATACTAACATGCAGTATGTTCTCATACATGATAGTAAGAAGAGACCCAAGAAAGATAGTAATGGTAAGCATTATTATCACTATAACATATTTGTACGAAAACATAGGCTGTCTAGTCTCATAGCCAGACAGTGAAGCTGGAGTATGCAAGTTCAGTTTCTGCTTGAGGACAGCATTATGTGTAATGAACACACATATTTGTGTCAGTCACATCTTATATATGTGTAAGAAGATATTCATAGAAGTTTGTATAGTCTGCTTGAGTAAAGGCAATTGTGAAAGTTAGGTATGTGGGTACTTCCTACTCACCACTGCTTACCCCTTCGGAGACCCTTGTAGCAAGTCTAGAAGATAAATTATGTCTAATAATAAATGTTTCAGATTCTCGTAAAAGAAGTTGGGTGTGGAAGTACTTTGACAAGCTGAGCAACATTATATACCGTTGCAACATGTGCAACGTCGTGCTGTCCATCAAGGCGTGCAACAGCAACAATATGAACCGTCACATCAGGACAAGACACCCTGAAATCTATAAGCTGGAAGTATTGAAGAGAGATAAAACTGAGCAGACCCAGTTTGTTGAAGTCGAAACCCCATATGCAATTAAAACTGAGGAGATTTATGCAAGCGACAAAGACCTGGACGAGACTATTGGTATGTATATTTATACAGATTGAATGCAATGTCTACTTAGGTCATTTTATGTAGCTGAGATGTCAACTTTGGTCACTTGATGTAGCTGAGATGTCAACTTTGGTCACTTGATGTAGCTGAGATGTCAACTTTGGTCACTTGATGTAGCTACTTTGGTCACTTTACATAACAAGTGGTCATCTGGGGAAAAGCATGTAGTCCTCTGATATAAAACATGCCTTAATGCGGATCAGATCAACACCTATCCTTACTTAATATTATAAATGTGAATGTACGTTTGTTTGTTACGCTTTCACGTAAAACTACTTAACAGATCATCATAAAACTTTGTACACATATTTTTGGTGGTATTAGAAGTAACATAAGATAATCTTTATAGAAAAAATAACATTTTACGAAAGATAATAGCCGTCCACGTCGACGAAGTCGCGGGCACATCTAGTATATTATACATACACTAGGTGAAGCCCATTTGCAAAAAAATAATATCCTAGATAATCTTATCTCTGGAACAAATACTAGTCTAGCTAATAGTCTATCTCTTTGTAATTTTTTTATCTAATTACGTACAGTAGTTTTTGCGTGAAAGTAGTATAAACATTGTCGCAAACTTTCACATATGTAATACTAGTGGCATAGTAGGATAAGTCCCTTTATGAGGAAGACAGTGAGAGTACAGCACTAGTTCTTTAGACTTACAAACATCGCTATCCACATCCATCCATCTCTTCATAAATGCTTGCGTGTTACTCTTAAGTAACTTACCATCCTTGAGTGTTTGATTGTTTTGATCTAAGTAGTTGGAATGTGGTATTCCAACCTATTTCAACAACCTATTATACCTTTTTCATAACTTTTCGCTTTGTATATATACTTAATAACTTTAAAAGTTTTTAATTTATTTTAAATGTACAATCAAGATATACATATGTATATGGTATCACTCACACATTACCAATCATATATTTTGTGGAATCACAGTGCTAGTAGCATAAGGGAAGAACGGGACTACCAACCAACCAGCGCAGCCATCACATATGGAGTTCTTATTTATTGCGGGAACACAACACAGAGGCAGATCCACTTTTAGTTGGCAACCTTGTGTTATACCTCAACGTTATAGAAGATTAGTGTCATTCGTTCGTTCGTTTCATTCAGTTGGTGTCATGATATATATTGACCTGTCCACAGAGAGTTCACCCAAACATCGCCGCAGTTGGATCTGGTCGTACTTCAGTCGCATATCGGCGACAGCGGCTGAATGCAAGCTGTGCAAGCGACACATCTGCCACGGGGGTAACGCCACTGGCAACCTTAATAGACATTTAAAGATGATCCATCAAAAGTCTGCATGTAAGTATATGAACCAACTAAGGTTAGAATACTGCAATTTAAGGATTGTGGTATTCCATCAAAAAAGCTAGATCTAAAATCTTCTATTCAACGTAAGGTACACATGGAACAATTATCCTACTAGATAAATGCGAAAGTTTGTCAACATGGTTTCCCGCATAAACTGCTGAACAGTAATGGATGACATTTGGCATTTGATTAGATAGCTAATCCAGCTACATTTATTAAGGTCATAAATGTAGCTTATTAAAAAAAACCTACTAATGGAATGGAATGGGCACTGCTAGTACAATATATTTGAAGAAATCGATTCACTAGCTTCGATGGTAGGTGTAACATAGTCACTGGTATGGCATACATACAGACATCAGTACATTCTATCACAATCCTTCCTCTTGCTATAGTCATCATAATTATATCAAATATTATTATAAAGACAGGTTTAAGCTAATAATATGCTCTTTCAAATCCCCAAGTGTCTTCAGGAGTAGACAGAGGTATTATAATAACCATAACTCACATCACTGAATTCCTTCATTGTAAAGATTATGTGAATATCATAAATAATAATATAT
>JACCPG010002582.1:0-15731 GCA_016069955.1 Drepana arcuata | reverse complement strand
GGTAGGCAGAGGTGTATAGGTAATACCCATACACCCACTTTCCGCCAGAGGTATATTAGGTGCCAACGTGACAGATGGCGAGTCCATCGCCGTTACTCAAGCACTATTTACAAATTACATACTAATTACAAGCAAACATATTTACAATTTTCTATGCCTGAAAGTAGGTGTGTGTGTACTACTTATACAACTCTGCCTACCCCTTCGGGAACCCTTGTGGGAAGGCGTGAGGATATATTACATTAAACCCTAATTTAGCTTTCTTTTTTTTAATTGCACCCGTGCGAAGCCGGAACGGTTCGTTACTTTTTTGCATTAATTTCAATACTGTATCAAAATCAAAATCAAAATCAAAATCTTTTTATTTCACATAGGCCCAGGTGGGCACTTATAAAACGTCGAAAAAAGAGCACGGTTCGGGTTGGTCGCTTCCATGGAGAAGAACCGGCAAGAAACTCCATGGTTACTCTTTTCAAATCATTAGGCATATACAACAATAATATTTTTCGTTACAGCAATAGTACCCAAGTATGGGGGAACAACGTAGGCCCGACAATAGGTCGCTGCTTACTATACAAAGCATACATAAAACAAGATAATTATAACAATGTTAGCAAGATCTACGAATCTACAAAGCCTACAATGTTCTCACATTCACAAATTAGACAAATTAAACAAGTGACACAAATATTGTCATCAGTACTGTAACTAATTCTGGTCAAGATATTGAATAAATTAAAATAAAAAAAGTAAAATTATTATTGTAAAAAAAACCCCGAAATGAGAAAAGAAAAGATTCAGAATAGTTAGAGACATCCACAAATTTGTGCCGTTTATGAGCTACCAAGGAAGCCGCACGCGCAGAAGGAACTAGAGCCAGACTTCTTTATCTTCAACGTAGTCCTTGATTTTATAATATGCTTTTTTAATCAGAACACGTTTGATAACGTTTTTGAACTTTACATCGGTCAGTTCTATGACTGACTTTGGCAGCTTGTTGTAAAAGCGTATACTATTTATAATAAAAGACTTGCTCGTTTTTGTTAATCTATATTTCGGGATTACAATTTCATGTTTACTGCGGGTATTTTTATTATGGCAGTCGCTTTTAATTTTGTAAATCCCTCGATTTTTGCGGACATATAAAATACATTCAAAGATATAGAGAGAAGGCAAAGTTAGTATGTCGATCTCTTTAAATTTCTCTCTGAGAGACTCGCGAGGACCCATGCCATAGATCGCGCGGACCGCCCTCTTTTGTAGAATGAAAATTGAGTCAACGTCCGCCGCTGATCCTCACAGCAGAATGCCATAGGACATAATACTGTGGAAATAAGCATAGTATACTAGCCTAGCTGTGGCTACATCAGTTAAATGCTTTATTTTCCGTACTGCATCCGCAGCTGAACTTAACCGACCGGAAAGTGTTCTAATGTGCGGGCCCCACTGCAATTTTGAATCGATGGTAATTCCTAGGAATACAGTTTCCGCTATAGCATCAAGTTTATTGCCGTCAAGATTTAAATTCAGATCCCGTTGTGTTACATTTGGTAAAGAGAACTTAAGACATTTCGTTTTGTTTGGATTCAGTAAAAGATTATTAGCTGCGAACCATTGCGAGAGAACAGTTAAACTTTCATTAACATGCAAGACATTTGTATTTTTCCTATCTATTTTAAAAATTAGCGATGTGTCATCAGCAAAGAGAATAATATCCGATAACCTGGCCATCATATAAGGGAGATCATTGATATAAACAAGAAATAGAAAAGGACCGAGAATTGAACCTTGGGGTACGCCCATCTTGACTAAGGACCCGGAGGACGTCGCCCCATTTACATTAACTTTCTGCTGTCTGTTTGATAAATATGAGAGAACAAGATCAGCAGCGAGTCCACGAATTCCGTAGTGGTGTAATTTACATATCAGTGTGTTGTGGTCGACGCACTCGAACGCTTTCGAGAGATCACAGAATATGCCAATGGCATCCTGGGACTTCTCCCAGGATTCCAGAATGTGAGTGACGAGTTTTACTCCCGCATCCGTTGTCGACCTACGCTTCGTGAAACCAAACTGTTGACTATGCAGAATGACGTTTGAGTTGAAATGATATGACATCTGGTCCAACATGATTTTTTCATAGATTTTACTCAATGCTGGAAGCACAGATATAGGTCTATAACTAGAGCGATCATTCTTACAAACCGATTTAAAAATTGGTACTACTTTACTATGTTTCATTAGATCAGGAAACTCGCCACTGTCCAAGCATTGATTGAATATGTCTGCTAGGATAGGAGCGATTGATTCAATGATATCTCCAAGAACCTTAACGGATATTCCCCATAAGTCTTCAGTATTTTTTATATTGAGACTTTTAAACGCGGATTTAATTGTACTTGTACTTATTGTTTTAAATTTGAAGTCTTGTATGTCCTCAGTAAAGTTTTCTTTTAAAAGAGCTTCAGCTAATATCGAAGAAGAGGGGAGAGATTTTGTAACTTCCACTGGAATATTCGTGAAGTAATTTTCTAGTGTCTCCGCCACTTCTTGTTTATCAGAAATGGTCCGATTATCTATTTTCAACGACAATTCGTTCTGATCTTGTTTTTGTGTCTTTCCAGTTTCTCTGTTAATAACTTGCCACACAGTTTTTATTTTATTATTAGAAATACCTATTTTATTAGTTATTAATAGTGATTTTGCTTGAGCGCAGACACTTTTAAATATTTTTGAATAGTTTCTAACATAATTATGGAAAGCTGGATCTATAGTTAGAGATTTTTCATAATATAAATTGTATAAATTATCTCTGCTTTTTCTTATTCCCGCAGTGGCCCATGCACTAAATTTTGATTTAGAATTTACTTTAACTGTTTTCAAAGGACATATTTTATTGAATTCCTGGCAGACTTTAGAAAATAATGTGCCGTAGTTAATATTGTGGTCCTTTGAATCAAAACTAGTGTTTGATAGGTTGTTTACAACATTATCATTAAATGATTTTAATTTATTTTTCGTAAGAGGTCTAATTTGAACAGTTTCAGCAAAGTCTATCTTTTTGCCTAGATCAAAAGATACAAGTTGACCAGTATGGTCTGACCTAACGCCACTAATTAAGAACGAGTTTTTAACGTTACAATTAGTAAATACATTATCTATGCATGAAGATGATGTTGCTGTTATTCTAGTTGCTTCATTATTATGAAATAATTCCTTCACAATTTCTACATAAAATCAAAGGACCTTTCTTATACTTTGACTTGACTTTACGTGTCTGTTCCAAAGGGCATCAATTGCTAAGGTTTGAAGAATCATCAATTATTCTAAGTGGATGATTGAAAGTTCATAAATTATGCATGCCGCGGATTAACAACAGATTTCAATTTACGAGACTGTTGTTTTGACTAGGTTCTGTCATCTACAGGATGAATGAAAAACACCGGGAATCCGGATGCGACCGGATACTTGCAGACCTCTTTCGCTTCATCCACATTCATCAGTCTCTTCATATAAAGCTGTACCTTGAAAAATGACGATGACAATTGCATCAATATTTATAAAACTAACTGAGGATATATATTATTATTTAAGATATATGTACAAATTTCTAACTATAATATCTCTTACGTTTAAGGCTACGTAATCCCTTAAATAGGTAAATATTCTTACAATGCTCAGACTTTTTTTCTTTTCGTCACCTTATTTCTTCGAAAGCATAATTAGATGAAGCCTTAAAAGGTACAAAAGAGACCAAATGTAAACATTGGTTTCAGAACATTAATTTGCGTCTTTTGGTCTAACTTCCTGTCTACGTGTTGTATAACACAAGACACGCCATTCCCACAAAGTTCAGGAGTATTATTCTAATTAAAACATTTCGTAAAAACAAACATTCGTTAACTTTGTAAGATAAAGTATTTTTTTTTTCTATTTATTATAGGAGTTTTGTCGCACAGCGACTATGTCACTCCGTGAGGACACCTGGATATAAAATCACTTAAAATCTACGCATATACAATTTTAACAAGCACTATATCGTCAGAACTAGGGTTCGCCAAGATACTGTTACACAGACCCACATCCTGGGTACATCCACATAGTTCTTCTGACATCTTTGTTCTGGTCACATTCCATCAGGATGTGATAAAGTTATGTATCTAGAATTCATTATAAAGTTCAAAGAAAACAACAAAAGAAATAATATTTGGAAGACGTTCGATAGACATAATTATGGCGATCGAAAGTGTTGAGCGAGAAGCGAAATGTCGCATTCGCCGCCTATTTTCAATTCTACGTGTAGGTAGCGAACTATCATATTGACTGGAAAGGATCAATTTTATTTATCGTCTCGCAAAAGTTTTCTCACAGAATAAGTTATAGATCCGCAGTCTATTCCCTGATTATACTTAGAGATTTGTTTATGTTTGATTATAATCTTATATTATCTTTCCATTTAAAAAAAAAAAAAAAGTCGTGGTGGCCGAGTGGTTCGAGCAGTTGCCTGCGACGCAAAGGTCGCAAGTTCGAATCCCGACTGTACCAATGAGTTTTTCTAAACTTAAGTACAGTGATTAGTCACACCACGAGCTTTACGGTGAAGGAAAACATCGTGAGGAAACCTGCATACGTCTGAGAAGAAATTCAAAGGCGTATGTATAGTCGTGCTTGAGTAACGGCGATGGACTCGCCATCTGTCACGTTGGCACCTAATATACCTCTGGCGGAAAGTGGGTGTGTGGGTATTACCTATACACCTCTGCCTACCCCTTCGGGGGACCCTTGTGGGAAGGCGTGAGGATATATTATTATTTTTATCTTTCCATTTATTTGTTGTTAGAACAAATAAAACAGCGTTTTTACACAAAGGATATCGCCGGATATTTTATTTTAATATAGCTGAACTTACATGTAAAGGATAAGAGATTGTGTATGTGATGTAACAAGAGGTTTATAAGTGTGGTGCTTTATCTCTCCGCGTACCCCGTGAGGCTCCTTTAGTGAACTTGATGTAGGTACAGTCGGGGTACGAAATTCTACCTTCATTACCTTTTCATTAATTCCTTTTTTATTTTTATTTTATACTTACTCCAAACGATAACAAGGGTCAAAATAGTGTACACCTCTGTGTTATGTTGATATAACCTTTTAAAAATAACCTAGCCAGTACGAAACTCAAATCAAATTAATTCTATTTAATTGTCAGTGTTACATGTAATATACTTAGTTACATCAATAATATCTCAAAACAAAAATCTGTAATAACACATTGGTTTCGTATTAAATGTAATTGACTGATTGTTCTTCTAGAGCAAGCAAATTTCATCTTTGAAGTGACGAACTTTATCTTAAGTATAGACTTCTTCGGCGTATGATGACGATATGAATAAAAACTGCAATAATGGTTCAAGGGTTTAATTTAAATAGATCTATTATAGGTAATAATTATATTATTATTCTATGCGCTTAAGCAATACTGAACAAAACAATAAAATTTACAAATGACAAACCATCTATAAGGTGTATTTTTAAATAAATTATATCATTATAATTCCTGCATTTCATTGCTACGGTAACAAATTTTGGCAAAATTAAAATTAATATTTACAAATGAAAAGGCTGAACATAGAACTTTCGGTTTACATTAAAGAAAATTAAAATATAATTTACTCTGGATTATAAAAACCACTATTAATATAAATTTATCAAAAAGTCCTCAATACAATGCTTAATAAAGATAGTTACAAAACGTTCAAAATTTTGGTATAATATAATATTGTTCGTATCAATTCCTAAACTATAGGTATTTTGTCGATAACAGTGTAAGTAAACAGGTTCAATTCCCGATTAGGTCCTGGTGTAGTATATTAGGCTTTTAAGGTATTTGAGATATGTAATCATTTTTCATATCATTTTTTCAGAGATGAAGTCAATTTTACACAAAAAATTCATAGTGATATAACAAAGGCAATATTTGATAAACAGCTGAATTCTTTTTCATTAAAAAGAACGTACTGTAAATAGTGTAAAATCATTCCTGAAACTTGATATCAACCCGTGTAAAACTGACTCCATCTCAGCCTGCCTCTATTCACGGCAACATACTAAAATATTATAAAAAAAAACCGTACGCTACTCTATGGTTACTCAAATCACACAACGCTTATTTTTAAATTCATGTAAAATAAGAAATAAAATCTATTGGAATAACATGCACAGTCTTTGACTACAGTCGATAGCGAAATGTGTATCTCGAAGAAATATGTTTGTGGTATTTCAAATTAATTGATTATTTACAAAATGGAGGAATTTACATCGACATACTACAAACCATACATACGGTCACATGCTATTAGCGTTTAAACAATTCTAAATGACGAAGACGAGCCGGTTGCCAAGACAGCTAATTAAAGCTACATTTCTGCGTTAAACGTCCGTTATAGTTAGCGTTAATACGTTGTTACGTCGCCAAGGTCAAAGTGAAAGAAAGAACATACATAGAACACAGAATAACAAAATAATGTTTTATTTATATAAGTTATTATCCTGTCAAAGTAAATTTGTGTGACTGACATTTAGCGAAACAACCCTTGTTTCGGTTTAAATCTAGTTAGTTATGTCAAAGCAAAAATTTCGTTACTTTAGAAGCATAGAACAAAATAAGGTTTACTATATCAGTGAGTCAGACAGCGATTCCAATTAATTATATTATTCGGTGTATATTTCTGACATTTGGCGAAACATGTCATATTTGGTTATTGTTAACGGCATTTTTTATTATTAAGCGTCAGGTGACTATGAAACAACCGGCCCGTAGTCTAGCCGCGACTTACTATTGCAATCATAATTGAGGGGTATTTAAGCGACAGATGTAAGTATAAGACGCGTTCCTTACTCTTTACGATGGCAATAGCCTTTCATGGGTTCCTGGTAACGCATATATATTTTTACGTGGCATTGGTCGTTTGTGCTGAGATGAATCTACATAAAGGATAATGATACGCTTTATGAAAACCGGAAATTTCCGGAATATCGCTTTCAAAATTAGGCACTACCTTTAACGTAGCTATGTAAGAGTAAGTCTGGAAGCGGATCACTTCGTTGTCACACAAAACTGTAACATATACATATAATATGACACGTCATCAGCGTTCTAACTGTTCGATTCTAATCGATTATCTTTGTGACTCGAATATTGAGTACTCGCTAAGTAAATACAATATATTGTATAATCTCATACACTTGGAAAATATCACTTGTTGTAATTAAACTAACATATATATATTTAGAAGTTGGTTATATCATGCCACTTGCGGTGACATTCCTTTGGGCGCTTGCGTCTGGAATTCCGCGAGATTTCGTTAAATGTACGTACGTAATGTACTATAAGTACGAAAGCAATCGAAATCCAACATTAAATTTTAAATTTTTCATTAGTTGAAATTAAAAAAATATATATACACGCACGTTTTTGACAGCAATTTTAAATAATCTTATTCAAATGAACGTAGTTTCTAGTATTCGTACGAAGCTTTGAAAGGGTCCACGTAACTCCCGTAACTGCCATAATCGGTTGATTTATTCCTACAGGATCGATCACAAACAGATCTAAATTTATTTCCTTGACTTTGAAACTACTGGAAAAGTCATTTGGAAAGGAAATCCGACCCAATGGCCGTCACCGCAATCCACACCAACTTCCATTCAAGATCATTTCTACTCCTAACTTACATTATATTCATTTCTTCTGTCTCTCCCTAGAATCTTCTCGGCACACGCCTCGTGGGGGCGAATCCCTTCCTTTGTGAGCTTTGGAAGCTTTCCTTGACCTTTTAAACTTGGCTACGTCATCGCCGAATACGTCGCCGGTTCTAAGGGCTGATATCAAGTCGTCGAACTCGCCTTTCTGTCCATTAGTAAGAGTGCCGTCTCTAGAGGTATCGCCGTTGGCGTGACCGTTGCAATCCGTAGAATTAGATTTGCCCAAGGATTTGCCCACTGAGCTGAGCAGGCTTGAGGCCTGTTTACGTTCCATTGTGCGTTTTTTGAGCTGTTGGGAAAATAATGTTTTCATTAGAAATTTAAGATATCTGTTTCTTTGGAGTTGGTGCAGCCGTTCTTCGTCATTTGGTGATTATTAAATATCACCCTACATATCAATGGAATTAAACGTCTAACGATCAACAACACTGCAAAAGTTTCCCAAACGAAAGTAGTTCGAGAACTTCAAAATTATACCACGTTCTAACAATGTGGCCACAAAAGCGTGATTAAGAAATGTGCCCAGCACCTCCCGCCACTCGCGGCTCTACTCGTCTTCGGATCGACACATTCAGGCTATGGTGAGTAAAGACGAAGTTGTTGCGGTGGCGTATTGTAGCTATACGCACCACCAAGGTCTAAATCAAACGAAAAAAATAGTAGCTCGACGTATTCAAGCTATGGTATACGCCACTAAACTTCTTTATTAAAAAAAATATGTGGCCAGTATCTCACGCGTCGCAGCTTGACGTGTTCGGAGTATGCGACACACCCATTGATATAAAAAACCCAAGATACACAATCAGCGTCTCAAAAACGTTCGTATAAAATGAGCGCACAATTTTAAATTGTGCGCTCATTTCAAACAGTCTCTCGTCGCTCGCGTCCTTGAACGGTCGTTGAAAATGCCGAAGTGTTCGTTGAGAAATTGTAGAAATATTACGTCGAGAACGTTAAAAAAGGATGGGATATCGTATTTTCGGTAAGTGAAAGAGTTTACTGATTTGTTTTTGTTGTTTTTATAACTTAATATCTACAGTAATATGTGATTTTGATTTAATTTGTCTTAAAACTTCTCTCAACTTTCCAAATATAACACGGCTTATTTTAATGACCGCTTTGCAGTGTAATCACGATACATTACAAGCACCTTTTATTTTAGTCGCATTACACTAGTGACTCTGTTCTCATTTCAATGGAGTCGATTTTTTTATTGTGTTTAGTTTTAATTAATATGTTCACTTTTAACCTATTTTGTATTAAGTTCTTAAATAACAAATATTTATACGTATAAATTACGGGTGACTATTGAACAATACGAGTTGTTTTATATGCATATTCTATTTCATTTTTATTTTATTTTAGTTTTGTGACCCAATACGATGCGCAGAATGGACGTCAATCGTCAGCCAACAAAGGTGTGAAGATTTTTTCAAGCCAAATAAATCAAGTGTCATATGTTCTGAGCACTTTTTGGACCAAGATATTTTTACAATAATTTAATTAACTTCATATACTAATTCAATGTCATAAATAAAAATGTTAATAAAACAAATTCGTCTCCATTCCATGCCTTGTCCTACTGGCTAACTTTGGTCGTAAAATTTTATTGCTTTTTGTAAACTGCTTGCTAAAAACAACTTTAAGCAATTCGCGTAAGGTTGAATTTGCAAAAAATATGTTCAAAGTTTAACTATAACAACGTAGGTATCGTAGGTGAGTGTTTCGGGACAGTTTCAAGTGTTACTTTTAGTCGAGACTGTGCATCTAGGGTTTTTTATATCAATGGACACACCACTAAAGTTCTTTATTAAAAATAAAGTGTATATGGCCAGTACCTCACGGGTCGCTGCTCGACTTATTCGAAGTATGAAACCCGCCACTAAAAATCTTTATAAAAAAAAGATGTGTGGCCAGTACCTCCTGGTCGTGTCGCTCGCGGCGCTCCTCGTCGTCGCGGCGACGGCGCGCGGCGGCGCAGTCGGCGCGCGCGTCGGCCAGCTGCGCCAGGAAGGCGTCCATGGCGCCGAACAGCAGTTCGGGGGACGCGCTCGCCTCCTCGCCGAATGCGTGCGCACACGCCTCCAGGCGACTTTTCATGTCCTTCGTGTGTCAATATTAACCTTAAGCATCACGTTCACAACGCGAATACATGTATGATATTCGTAAGTACTCATATCCTACATATATATTTGTACAAAAGAAGGTCGGCAACGAATGAGCGGTACCCTCGACTACTATTGCAGCGTCGGTAAGCACTTACCATGGCAACTTTATGAAAAAAAATTGCGTGTAAGTTATCTCCTTTGCCTACCCCGTGATGGGCTAGGCGTAACCGGGATGAAAACCATCTTGTGTCACACGCATAAAATAATTTAAAAAGTCTCGCAGGTCACGTATGGAGTCACTCACACCTGGAGGCCATAATATCAGACGGACACCTGTATCGAGCCCAGCATGTGTATGCATGTGTGTATACCTGGAAGAGATCCTCCAGTTGCGTGAAGGAGCACACGGCATGCGCGTGGAACTCCCTCATGACGGGCACGAAGGCGTCGTGCGGCGAGGCGGGCGCGGGCAGCGAGGCGTGGTACTCCAGCTCGCGGGCCACCTCCCGCAGCCCGCTGCGCAGCGCCGCCACGTCCTTCTCCAGCTGCTCCACGCACACCTTGGCCGCAGCTCGCACGTGCGGGAGGTCCTCTTCCAATAGCAGAATGTCTTTGAACTGGACAAAACAAATTAACCAATAAAATTGTATTTATGTTTAACCGCAACACACTGGCATTATTATCATAATCTCTTGAATTTTCAATATTAATTCTTTTTAAAATAATAAAAGATCTACACTAAAATTTGTATGTAAAATAAGTATTAAATTAATTTTCCTTCCGTAAGGAAGACAAAGTGATGAAGACAGACTCAGCCGAAGAGCAAACATTGCAAGTTCGAATCTCAACTGCACCAATGCGTTTGTTTTTATTAACTTATGTACAGTGAACACACCAGTAGCTTAATTAAGATGTAGGAAAAAACCGAGTGGAAACCTGCATACATTTGAGAAAAATATCTGTCGTGCTTGAGAAACGGCGATGGACTCGTCATTTGTCACGTTGGTATCTATTCTATCTGCCTACCCCTTCGGGTACCCTTGTGGGAAGGCGTGAGGATATATATTATTATATTATCTATTCTCACTGCCTACATATTATATATTTTCTCGAACAAGTTCCTTCTGAACTACCTGCGGCCTACATATAGCATATTTTCTCAACCAAGTTCCTTCTGTACTAACTGGGTTACAAAACTAGAGGTCCGACGAAGGTAGGACCAGCAAGTACCGGTGAGCTGGCTCTAAACCTGAGCGATGTGCTATGTAAGCTGTTTGTGTCTAATATCAGGAGAAGGTATATGTTATAGCCGTGCCACCCTCACCTAGTAATTCCTCGATATGTCACCGCGCGTAACGCTCTCTTAAACTTTATAGCCCTGAATGCGACTTGTTTACCGATGATTGGTTGAGTATTATGTTTGATGTTACACGAGCGCGGTATATGATCAAAGGTACTAGCTGTACCCGCGACTTCGTCGGCGTGACTTTTTTATCTTTGGTAAAAAAAAAATCTATTAAAAGTATCCTATGTTACTTCTAATTCGTCCAAAAATATGTGTACAAAGTTTTATGATGATCGGTTAAGTAGTTTTTACGTGAAAGCGTAACAAACAAACTTACATTCACATTTATAATATTAGTAAAGATGTATATAGCCGTAGTGGTGAGTGGGGTCGAGTAGTTAGTTGCCTGCAACACAAAGATTGCAAGTTCGAATCCCGATTGTATTGGTACAGCGTTTTTCTGAGCTTAAGAACAGTGATTAGTCACACCACGCAGCTTTACGATGAAGGGAAACTTCGAGAGAAAACTTGCAAATATTACAGGAATTCAAAAGGCGTATAATCGTGCTTGAGTTCGCATCTAATATATCTGTGGCGGAGAGTGGTAGTGGTGGTACCTACCTACACACCTCTGCCTCTCCCTACGGGGAAGGCGTGACGATACTTTCTCTCTTGAGATCCTTAACTAGTGTAAATGGTATAAAACCGAGTTATTAATGTAAAATCAATAAAAATTAAACAAAGCTGCACATACATAATTACGTATACATCGAAGTAGGTTTTTGTGTCAATTCAATTCTACCAATGGATACGCGATTGATGAGTTTATTGCCCGGCAATTATTGGATGAAAGTGAATGGAATCCCATTACACTCACGCACGGATTGGCAAATCACGATTAGCTATTAGTTATTATTTATGTGTAATAGCAATCAGACGGCATTTTACTTGTAATATTAATTAATCTTTAAAATATTATTTTACTTTGCATATTTCAGTAGTAACACTGTATTTAATAAATAGTTTGTTTATACATACATACATACATACATACATATCATCACGCCAAGTCCCTAACGGGGTAGGCAAAGAGTATAGAGCGCCAGTTCTCTCTAGACTTACATACCTCTTTCGCTTCGTCCACATTCATCAGTCTTATCATACATGCTCGTCGGTTTCGAGTACTCTTAACGTTCCCGTCCTTCAGAGTCCGATTTATTTGATCCAGGTAGTTGGAACGTGGCCTTCCTGTGCCTCTTCTTGCACACACTTTTGCTTTGTATATCTGTTTTGTCAATCTTTCTTCACTCATCCTTTCTATGTGTCCAAACCAACGTAACATGCCTTTCTTCATCTTTACAATCACGCCCTCATTCACGCCAGTTGATTTGTGATACGATTTGTTTATACAAATAGTATATAAAAAAAAAGTTAAGACTACCAACTAAACTGTACATATTTATATGTGGTGTGACTAAGCACTGTACTTAATATCAGAAACACTCATCGGTACAGGTCGCAGGCAAACTACTCGAACTACTCAGCCACGCCGGCTTTGTTAACGTTTTTGCCCATATTAAACGTCACTGAATAAATACATATAAAATTATCGTTACCACTGTTTCCAATAATAATCTATATATATATAGGAGATCCCATTTTTGAACTGACTCATCACGAAATCTCAGGAACTGTAAGCCCGATTGACTTGAAATTTGGTAGAAGTATTCCTTACGCGGTGTAGAGGTCAGCTAAGAACGGATTTTATGAAACTCCACCCGCAAGGCGTTAAATAAAAAATACACATTTTTCAACCATTGCTTTTTATGGCGCGAGGTACCAATGTTATCTGAGAAAAACAATTGCAAGAGAGTCGTTCTTCACTTGCGTTTTAAAATTAGAATTCGATTCAATGTTTGATTTCAATGATTCAATTTTTTTTAAATCGATTATTTATGCATTTAACTAATTGTTATTTGAGACCTTTAAAATAATTTAAATTAGTTATTAATAAATTTAATTAATTTTTTTCAACGCATAAACATAGATGATGCTCAAATATAAAACAATATTAATTGGACACTAAGAATCGTATTTATTGCATATTGTTATGGGATACCATAGACGATAACAAGTAAAACTGGCGCGTACCATAGATTGATTATGGCGCGAAATACAAATGTCACCTGGAAAAAACAATTGCGAGAGAGTCGTTCTTCACTTACGTTTAGTAGAGTCGGGACAAGTCGGGCAATTTTTGTGGTTTTTTTTTCAGTTCGGAGTAACGATCTTAGATCGAATCCGCAATGAAGAGATTCTCAAATCAACGGGGGGGTGATTTAAAAGATGAAGAAAGGCATGTTAGGTTGGTTTGGACATATAGAGACGATAAGATTGACGAAACAGATATACAAAGCGAAAGTGTGTACAAGAAGAAGCAGAAGAAGACCACGTTCCAACTACCTAGATGAAATCAATCGGACGCTCAAGGACGGGAAGGTCAAGAGTACTCGAAACCGACGAGCATGTATAAAGAGACTGATGAATGTGTACAAGGCGCAAGAGGCATGTGCCTGCAAATTTTTATCTTTCGTAAAAATTGATTGTTTTTTCAATAAAAAGTTTTCTTATACCTCCAAGAATATGTGTACAATTTTTTATGATGATCGGTTTAGTAGTTTTTACGTGAAAGCGTAACAAACAAACTTATATTCACATTTATAATATTATAAGTTAGGATAGTAAGGATTGTTACAAGTAAATTGATAACAAGTAAAACTAGCGCGTACCATAGATTGATTATGACGCGAAATACAAATGTCATCTGGGAAAACAATTGCGAGAGAGTCGTACTTCACTTGCGTTTAATTTGTTGCAAAAATTCGATTGAAATGAAGTCCCTTCCGCTGTCTGTTCGCTTAGATCTTTTAAGGTATTCCGCGGATTTCAATGCGGTTATCAGCAATACATAATGTGATAAGAGAGGAAGGTTTATATTATATGTTTAATGAATAAAGAAATATTCAAAGATTTGTAGTGTGATGATAAAAAACATATTTTTGTGCGCTTAAATCGCAAACGCTGGATAAACCTTACGAGATAGATCAATTAAATGTACTACGGAATAGTATATCTTAAAATGATCGATGTAAATGTCCGCGATAAAATTTAATTATCTGTAAAAGATAAACCACCATAACCATTTTTATCTTTTACATTAGTATTAGTATCAATATTGCACCCGTGCGAAGCCGGGGCGGGCAGCTAGTTATTAATATTATAAAGTGCATGCAGGGATTAGTCACACCACGAGCTTTACGGTGAAGGAAAACATCGAGAGGAAACCTGCATACGTCTGAGAAGAAATTCAAAGGCGTACGTATAGTCGTGCTTGAGTAACGGCGATGGACTCGCCATCTGTCACGTTGGCACCTTAAATATATCTCTGGCGGAAAGTGGGTGTGGGTACTACCTATACACCTCTGCCTACCCCTTCGGGGACCCGTGTGGGAAGGCGTGAGGATATATATAAAGTGGCAGCATTCGCTAATCTGATCTGAGAATATGTTTTTGCATTAGAGTTTCCCTTTTATTGGAAGGCTATAGGGGACGGACCACATTTCGTCGGTCTCACTTAGATGCTATATTCTTATCAGCTTTCGGTTCTCGACTCTACTTGTTAATAACTCAAATTATATTAAGGCAATAAATCGACTATGTTGTACACACCTGAGCTTCAAGCAACTCGACCAGGTAGTGGAGTAGCGTCGTGTTCCGGGTTACGCTCGACTTGGTGTCGGCCAACTTGTTCAAGGAAGACAGCCGGAAGCCAGAAGCATTGCCGCGAGCGCCTCTGTAAATTACATTATCATTTAAATACTTCTTCCAAAATAGGTATATTTGCGAGCATTTTGAAACAGAAAAGTTGGGAAATTATTCTGAGTTGTGGAAGGATAGCCGTCGTCATAACATACAGATGGACAGCAACAGTCGAACAATACCTTGGTCCTCGGGGATGAATAAGTCATGCAGCAAAGCTAGGGTAGGGAGGATCAGTAGGTGGGCTTTAGCTGTCGTTTTACAGACGGAGGTCGTCTGTAAGGGCTCGGCGCGGATCCCGACAAGCTTTAGCAAGGAGTTGGCCTTCAAGCTTAGAGAGGGCTGCGTCCGGGAAGAGGAGCCGCCTTCATTGATGGTCACCCCCGCGGTTTCGTGAGAGTATGCGATAGCGTCTTTAAGAATCTGGCCAGCACCTGCCGCTACCCCCACAGAGGGTCAAGATCCTTGTTGCTTTTTGCTCACCCAAAAAGTGCACAATAGATATACCTACATATAGCTCATGGATAGGGTGCGGTGACGATGACGCGAGTTCCATTACTTTTGTTTAATCAAAAGTGCTCAATGCGCCGAAAGAAGTTTTCGTTAAAAAAAAAAGGGAGGGAGGGAGGGTAGTGTATAGGTACCTGTTCATGTAGTTGCCGACGGCCAGCACGAGCTCCAGCAGCGCGCGCAGGCGGCGCGAGGGAGGGGGGGTAGAGTATAGGTACCTGTTCATGTAGTTGCCGACGGCCAGCACG
>JACCPG010002574.1:0-23247 GCA_016069955.1 Drepana arcuata | reverse complement strand
TGGCCGGCGAGGTGGTCAGGTTCTGCAGCCACAACGCATCGTTACGGGCTTGCTCGGTCTGGATTGTCTTGCTCTGGCCTTTGCCGGGTGCCTTGTCGAACTTGACCTCATCGGGCTTGACCTCGGGCGCGTTATTCGCCGCGCTCTCGGTGTCTTTTTTCAGCGCGATGGCCAGCGCGAGGTTGGCGCTGGCCTCGGGAAACACCGGCTGCAACTGTAACGCGTGTTGATAGGCGATGATGGCGTCATCGAACTTGAAGCGGCGCACGTGGATATTGCCGAGGTAGAAGGCGGCCGGCGCGGTGTCGAGGGTCGCGAAGGTGGCCTGGGCCAAGTCGTAGTCGGCGGCGTTGTAGGCGGCGATACCTTTCCAGTACGGGTCGACAAACAGCGCCGCCGCCTCGGGGTAGTGGTGGTGCTCGAAGGCCCAGCGGCCTTGCTGGTCCGGCGTGAGGAACGGATTGGCCTCGGCCTGGGTCGGCTGCAGCAACACGCCCAACAGCAACACGGCTGTCCAGTTCAGGCTCCAGCCCCGCCGCACGCTCAACAGCGCCAACAGCAACAGCGGCCAGCACAGCCAGTAGCCGGCGTCTTTCCATTGCAGCAGGCGCTGCTGCTCGTCGGCGTTCTGAAAGTGCGCCTGGGCGTGCAGTTCGATCCAGTCGAGGTCATCGTCATTCAGTGTAAGGCTGCCCAGCGGAGCGTCGGTGGCCGAGGCCAATGCCTTGAGCGTGGGGCTGCTACCCAGGGCCAGCACCAACACTTGCAGCGGGCTGTCGGCCAGATGCTGCTTGAGGCTCGGCAATTGCGCGGTGTCAGCACCGTCGGTGATCAGCAGCAGGGTGCCGGGTGCGTTGTCCAGCAAGCGCTTGGCCTGATCGATCACGGCGGCCACATTCTTGCCGGGCTGGCTGATCAGGTCGGTGGCCAACGCCTGGATGAAGGTGTCGAGCAATGCCGGGTCATCGGTGGGTGGCAGTACCAGGTGGGCGCTGCCGGCGTACACCAGCAGCGCAGTGCGTGCGCCTTTGCGCCGCTGCACCAGGTCGTGCAGCGTGTGCTGGGCGGCGCGCAGGCGTGTCGGTGGCACATCGGCGGTGTCCATCGAGGGCGACAGGTCGACGGCGATAATCAGCGGTGCGCGGTTTTCGAGGAAGTCCGGGCGATCCTGTTCCCAGGTCGGCCCGGCAGCGGCGATGGCGCCGAGCATCAGCAGGGCGCTGAGCACGTGCACCGGGCGCAGGCGATGGCGATCGGTGGGCGTCAGCAGTAAGTGCGGCAACAGATGGGGCGCGATATTTGCGCGCAGGCGCCGCTGCAAGTCGCGGCTGCGCCGCCAGATCAACGGCAGCAACACGCCAACAAGCGCCAGCAGCAGCCAGGCGGGGCGCAGGAAATGGAAGTCAGCGAGATTCATCTGCGACCCTCCGGTGCGGCCAGCCGGCGGCGATCAGGTGATACACCGCCAACATCGCCAGCGCCGCCGCCAACGGCCACCAGAACAGATCGCGCTTGGGCTGGTGGCTCAGCGTCTTGACCTGATGCGGGGTGATCGTATCCAGGGTGGCGTAGACCTGGGCCAGGCTGTCACGGTCCTCGGCGCGGAAATAGCGGCCGCCGGTGGCCGAGGCAATCGCTTGCAGCGTGCCCAGGTCGACCTTGGCCTCGCCGCTGGCCTGCGGGTCGCCAATCGCAATGGTATGGATGATCACGCCCTTGGCGGCGGCCATCTCGGCGGCGTGGTCGGGTGGGATTGCGCTGCTGGTGTCGTTGCCGTCGGTGAGCAGGATCAGCACTTTCTGCGGCTCATGGGCCTGGTCCAGCAGCTTCAGGCCCAGCCCGATGGCATCGCCGATGGCGGTATTCGGCCCGGCCATGCCGATGCCGCTGTCGTCCAGCAGCAGCGACAGGCTGGTGTGATCGAGGGTCAATGGCGCCTGGGGATAGGCGCCGCTGCCGAACAGGATCAGGCCGATGCGGTCATCCTTGCGCTGCTGGATAAAGCCATGCACCACCTGTTTGACGGCGGCCAGGCGGTCGATCTTGTGTCCGTCGGCGTCGTTGAAGTCCTGGGTTTCCATGGACTGGGAAATATCGATGGCGAGCATCAGGTCGCGCACCGGTTGCTGGCGTTCGATGGGTTTTTCCACCCACACCGGGCGGGCGATAGCCACGACCAGCAAGGCCCAGACCAGCAGGTTCAGCAGCAGTTGGGCGCGATTGTGCCGCGCGCCGCTGTTGGACGGTACGGCGCCGACGGCCTCGGTCATGCCACTGAAAAACGGCACGCGCACGGCGCTGCGGGCTTCACGGTAGTGCGGCAAATAGCGGTAGGCCAGCCATGGCAATGGCAGCAACAGCAGCAGCCAGGGGTAATCAAGCTGCCACATGGTGATGCTCCACCCAGGCTTTGCACTGGGCCAGCAAGTGCGCGTCCGCCGCCGCCGTGCCGTAGGCCAGTGCACCCAGGCGCTGGCTGAGGTCAGCGGGCACGGGCGCGCCGGCGTGGCGCTGCAGGAAGGCTTGCCAGTCGGCGCCGCTCAAGGTCGGCACGCGCTGGCGTTCCTCGGCGCCCAGTGGCATCGACAGCGCGACGCGCTTGAGCAGTTCGGGCAGCTCGCGCATATCCTGCAGGGCATTCAGGCGTGCCAGGGCTTCGCGCCGGTACGCATCACGTCGCCAACGCAGCCACCTGCGCGCGGCCAGTATCAGCACGCCCAGCACTACCACACCCAGCAGCACGCCCCAGCCCCAGGTCTGCGGCCAATAGCTGACCGGCGCGGGCAAGCCCAACTCCTGGAGTTGCTCGATGCTCGGTACCGGCGTGCTCACCGGCGTCTCCCCAATTCGCTGCGCAATTGATCGACGGCGGGCAGGGCCGTGCTGATCATCAGCAAGGGCACCTGGCTGCGGCGCAACAGACTCGCGACCGCCTTCAAACGCCCGCCGAGAAAATCGCCCAAAGGTTGGCGCACCTGGCGCTTGCTCACCTCCAGCGTCACCTGCAACTGGCCCTGGGTCACGACCAATTGTCCCCGGCTGGGCACGTTGAGCGCCAGCGGGTCGTAGACCTGCAGCGCCACCACATCGTTATGCGCCGACAGTTGCTGCAGCAGTTGCAAGGTGCGCGGTCCGGCACCGGCGAAATCACTGACCAGGCAGATCAAGTGGTCGTGGCCGGCCACCGCCAGGCAGTGTTGCAGGACCTTGTCCAGCTGGCTGTCGCCGTCGCCATCGGCGTTGCTCGCCTTCAACTCGCGATTCTGCTCGGCGATACGGCTGCACAGCGCTTCCACACGCTTGCGGCTGCGCAACGGCGCGACACTGTCGATGCGTGCATCATTGAACACCAGGCCGCCGACCCGGTCCCCGGCGTTGAACACCATCCACGCCGCCAGCGCGCCCAGCTCGGCGGCGACCGCCGACTTGAAGCTGCGCACCGAACCGAAAAACATCGACATGCGCTGGTCCACCACGATCAGCGCCGGGCGGTCGCGCTCTTCGGTGAAGGTGCGCACCACCGGTTTGCCGGTGCGCAGGGACGCGCGCCAGTCCAGGTGGCGCAAATCGTCACCCGGCTGGTAGCGGCGCAGCTCGTCGAAATTCAAGCCACGCCCGCGCAGGCGTGAGGCATGGTTGCCGGCCAGAATGCTGCCCTGGGGCTGGCGCGCAACGAAACTCAGGTCGCGCGCCTGGAATTGCAAGGCCATCAATTGCGCCAGGCTGACGTAGACGAAGCCGTCGGCGTTCATGCCGGAATCGCCACTTTGCTCAGCAGGCGGTCGAGTACCTGATCGGCGCTGACGCCATCGGCCACGGCGTCGTAGCTCAGTTGCAGGCGATGCCGCAGCACCGGGTGCGCCACCGCCTGCACATTCGCCGGGGTGACAAAGGCCTGGCCCTGCAACCAGGCGTCGGCCCGTGCGCAGCGGTCCAGGCCGATGCCACCGCGCGGACTGGCGCCGAGGCTGATCCAGCGTGCCAGGTCGGCATCGTAGTCGGCGGGATGGCGGGTGGCGTTGATCAGGTCGATCAGGTAGCGATCGATAGCGGGGGACACCTGCACCGCGCTGACGGCGTGGCGGGCGGCGAAGATCACTTCCTGGGCCAAGGTAAAGCCCTGCACGGCCTGGGTGGTGGCCGCCTGTTCTTCCTCACGCAGCAGGCGCAGGACCTGGGTTTCATTCTCGGCACTGGGGTAGTCCAGCAGCACCTTCATCACAAAACGGTCCATCTGCGCCTCCGGCAACGGGTAGGTGCCTTCCTGCTCGATAGGGTTTTGCGTGGCGACCACGATAAACAGCTGCGGCAACACATGACTGGCGCCGGCCACGGTGATTTGCCGTTCTTCCATGGCCTCCAGCAGCGCCGCCTGGACCTTGGCCGGGGCGCGGTTGATCTCGTCGGCAAGGATCAGGTTGCCGAACAAGGGGCCGGGCTGGAAGCGGATCTGGTTCTGGCCGTCGACCTGGTGCAGCACTTCGGCGCCGGTGATGTCCGAGGGCAGCAGGTCAGGGGTGAACTGGATACGGCTCATTTTCGCGTCCAGGTGCCGCGCCAGCGCCTTGACCGTGCGGGTCTTGGCCAGTCCCGGCAGGCTTTCGAGCAACAGGTGCCCGTTGGCCAACAGGCCCAGCAGGATCTGGCGGATCACCTGGTCCTGGCCGAGCACACTTTGCGCCATGCTGGCTTGCAAGGCTTTCACATCATCGAGCGCTGTCATGCCAATCATCCTTGAAACGGTGGGTCACCAGGGAGCGGCGACCACGATGTATTGCACGGAACTGCCGACGTATCGCGGCTGGTACCAGGTCGGCCCGCAATGCTGGTAGGCCACGCCGTTGGCGACCACCGAGACACAATCCGGCGGCACGCTGCTGACCTGGGTGCCGATCGCCAGGATGGTCGCGGTGGTTGCGCCGACCACGGCTGCAGCCGCCCAGGGGTGATACCAGTCATCCGGGTGCGGCGGTGGTGGCGGAGGGGGCGGGGGCGGCATCGGATAGGGATGCGGTCCAGGCCCAGGCCCTGGCCCCGGATGAGGTTGCGGCCCTGGATTCGGATGGGGTTGCGGGTGCGGCGCCGGATGCGGCGGCATCGGATGCGGTGGCGGCGGCCGGTAGCCACCGCCGCCGGGATGCGGCACCACAAATGTGCGAGCGCCACCGCCACCGCGCAATTGCCAGGCCTGGGCCACCAGCGGGTCGAACAGCGTCAACACCAGGCTGGCCGTGAGTACCGCCGCCGTGGTCTTCATGGCTGTTCTCCCTGCGGCTCCAACTGTTGCAGTGGGACGGCACGCGCACCCGCCGGCGCGATGAATTCAAAATCCCTGGCCGCCAGCGCAGGGCTGAGCTGCCATTGATAGTCGACGCTGTGGCGCGGCTGTTCGGCGCTGTCGCGGCGGCTGATCACCAGGCGACACGGCAGCGGTTGCGGGCCCTGGCGCACCCACAGTTGCCAGTCGATATCCGGCTGGCGAAAGGCATAGTGGTCACAGGCCTTGCCGTCCAGGCTGTCCTGCCCGATTAGCAGTGCGCTGCGCAGGCCCACGGCCTTGGCGGTGCCGGGGTTCCAGCGAAACAGGTCGGCCAGCGGCAACTCGATGCCGTAGCGCTCGCTCAACTGGTCGAGCAAACCGCTGATGTCTGCCGGGGCGTCCTGGCTGGCGAAGTAACCGCTGCGGCTATCGAACAGGGTAAAACGCCTGCCGTTGTAGAACAGGCTGCGGCGCTTGCCGTCGCTCTCGACCGTCACCTGCAGCTTGTCCGGCCGCTTGGCGAGCAGGCGGGTGTGATGGCGAAACTCGATGACCTGGCCATTTTCCAGCACCTGGTCAGTACGGCTGTCAGCCTCGATGCGAAATTGCTGCAGGCTGCGCAAGTAGCCGCCCATCTGCTCCAGGGCGCTGAGGGCCTTGGGCTCCAGCTCGTCGGCCGAGGCGCCATTGGCGGCCAGCAGCAAGCTGATCAAGACCATGCGTGTGCGATGAAAACGGGACATGGCGCACCTCGTTCAAAGCATGAAAGTGGGAATTACCGGGATGAACGACACGCGGAAATTCCAGCGACTGCTGATCAGGTCGTCGGCGTGGATCACCGAGTACTGCACTTCGCCGGAGATGCGCACCGGCAACTTGCCGAAATTGACGATGCGCCCGGCACCGATGCCGATCGGGAAGTTGACCTTGTTGCCACCCTCGGCCTTCCAGTTGACGGTGATGTTCGGCGTCATGCCCACGCGCCACTGGCCGGGACCCGGGATGGCGCGCTGAATGAAGTACTGGATATTGGTCAGGCTGACATCCTTGCGCCGCGCGTCTCGCCCACCGACCACCAGTGCTGGGGGAAGCTATCGAGGTCAGTCTTCGCCAGATAATACGCCACGAACGCGGGCCGAGGGTACTTGCCGGTGCCAGCACGTCCTTTTCGGCGGTAGGGAACATCGCCGTGGGGCCGAACCCCCAGACCATCTTGCCGCCATTGGCAAAGCGCACCGGCTGCTTGGGCGAGAACACGCCGACGTAGGCCAGGTCGCCAAAGCCCGAGGTGCGGTCGAACGGATCGTTGACCACCGCCGGAAAGTCGCGGTCAGTCAGCACGCCATAGGGGCTCATGCCGATCAGGTCGCCCGCCTTTGAGTTCACCGGGGCGCTGACGTAGCTCACCGGCAGGCGGTTGATCAGGTTCCAGTCGTCACCCAGCGAAATCGGAAAGGTCGGCATGAAACTGTATTTGCCCAAGTAACGCGTGCCGTTGCTACGCGGGCCCTTGAGCGCGCTGTAGTCGTACTGGTTGAAGAGCAGCACCAGGTTGCCCACCGGGTTGTCCATCAGCTTGGCAATCTGTTCCGAGGACGGCTCGCAGCCGGCCTTGACCACCTGCTTGAGGTCGATATCGAAATCCTGCTGCAGGCGATGGCACGTCTCGGCGTCGGCCTTGGGCGCAGGCCTGCTGCTGCCGAGGTCGGGCAGGTTGGCGGCCGACAGGTTGAAACTGCCGAGCAGGCCGACCCACAGTGAGGCGTCGCGTAACGTTCTCACCAGACGTACTGCAGGCGGAAGGTCCAGGTGTTCACGTCCGGCGAGCCACGGCGCTCGGACACGGTGTCGGAGTAGGCCAGCAAGCCGCCAAACTGTGGCGAGAGCATGAAGCCCAGGCTTGCACCGAGCAGGGCGTTTTCCTGTTTGTTGTCCTGCCAGTCGCCGTCGATGCGGCTTTCGCCACCCCGGCTGTAGGTGGCGTCCAGCGAGGCCCATAACGCACGGTTGAAGGTGTAGCTGTAATGGCCTTCGATGGCGTACAGCGGCTTTTGCTCGAGCTTGCTGTCGCCGTGGTAATCCTTGTTATCGCCAAACAGCGAGACCCAGGTGTTGATTTCCAGCCAGGTCGGGCCGATGGGGGTGCCGAAGCCGAGTTCCGGCTTGAATACCCAGCGGTTGGAACCGATGTTGATGATGCGGTCTTTGTCGTAGTCACCGGTGGGCGCGGTGATCCACAGCGCGCCGGTCAGGAAGGTCTCGGGTTTCCAGCTGGCAAACTCTTCGGCGGTCAGCGCCGGGCCACCGAAGATGTTGTGCGCAAACACGATCTGGGCGTCGCCCATGCCGCCGTTGTGCTTGGTACCGTCGAAGAAGCGCGCATTGTCGAACGACGCCGAGACATCCGCGTACGGCTGGATGAACTGAATGGCGCTGTTGCGCCCGTCAATGCCGAACGAGCGCGCGTAGCGGAACAGGTAGAGGTCGGCATTCAACGACAGGCCGGTGATCGGCAGCGTGGTGTCGATGGGGGTGTTGGTGTCGACTCGGTTGTAATAGCCGAACACCATGTTCAAGTCGGTGGGCGTGTTCTGCCAGTCCCTGGCGTTGTCGGCAAATCCCATGCCTGGCACCAGGGCCAATGTCGATGCACAAAACGCACTCAGTCGGGCACGTGAAATCATGGCGCTACTCCTTGTCGGCCTGATATCTGGGGCTACATGCCCGGTCTACCCCTGTTGCGACCGGGCAGGCAGTGCTACTTCAACGGGGTCAAGGGCGGCAGTTTCCATTGACCATTACCCACCTCAGGCTTGGGCAGGTAAATCCGCAGTACCGCGTAAAACGGACCGGGTGGGGCCGGCAGCCAGTTGCTCTGCTCGGCCTTCGGTGGTTCGTGATGCTGCAACGCCAGGGTCAGGCCGCCATCGGCGTCCAGCTTGAGGTTGGGCAGCATGCGCGAATTGATCAGGTAGCGTTTCTTGTGGTTGGGCACCAGCAGCTTGGTCTTGCCGTCGTACATGGTCAGCGACCAGAACGCGTCGGCCGGTGGCAGCTGGTCCTTGGCGAAATGCACGGTGTAGCTGTGGCGTGCGCCGTTGGCCGGCTTGCCTTCGCTGTCGACGAAGTAACCCAGGTAGGCGGCCTCATCGGTGGAATTGCCGAAAATCCCCATGTCCGCACCGGCGTAGCGGTACAGGTAGTTGTTCTGCAGGTGATCGCGGCTGCCGAACAGGTCACCGCTGCTGACCTGGTGGGTGTCGACCTTGTCTTTCTTGAAGGCGGCGAATTCGGCGCGGGCGTCGGCAATCCCTTCTTCCAGGGACTTGCGCTGTTCAGCCGTCAGGTCCTTGACCTTGAACGGCGCGCCGGGGGCGATACCAATCTTGGCAAAGCGCGCCAGCAGGTCTTTTTCACTGTCCTGGGGGGCGGCGAAGGCCAGCATGAAGTTCAGGTAGCGAAACAGCTGCGGGCCTTCGGTCATGGTCGCCATGGGCTTGGGCCATTCGATCTTCGGTGCCTTGGCCGGCGCCGCTTGCTTCACGTAGCTGCTCAGCGGCTGCACCTTGTAGCCATTCTGGATCTGCTTGACCTTGTTCAGGTCCTTCTCGTCAAACAATTGCGTGCGGTACAGGGCGTAGGCGATGTTGCTTTCGCTGTAGACCACGCGGTCGATGTCGACCGGCTGCTGACCTTTCCAGTCCGGGCCGGCGATCATGTAGTGGCCGCCGTTATTGCCGGTGCTGCGCGTGCCCAGGTAGGCGAAGTTCTGCGTGTAGAGGTCGATCAGCTGCACCGAGTAGTAACGGTTGTCTTCGATCTTGGGCAGGGTCAGCACTTGCGGCTCGCTGCGCAGGTCCAGCCAGACGAAGGAGTAGGGTGTGTCCGAGTTCGGGGTGACGAAAGCGCTGTCCTTTGGCGTGAAGACCTGGGCGGTGTTGCCGATTTGGTTGAACGGTGCCTTGAAGTTGGCACCGCCCTTGTCGACGGCTTGGGTGTAGAGCGTCTTGTACATTTCCACCACCGGGTAGCCATACAGGTAGGCTTCCTTGGCAATGGCCCGGGCTTCGCTGGGCGTCGCGGTGAAATCGGCCCAGGCGCCGGTACTCATGAGTATCGAGAGGCTCGCCAACAGCAGGCGCGTCGGTTTTCTGATCATGTTGTTGCGTCTCTTAGGGAACTGGGGTGATGTCGTCGAGTTTCCAGCTTTTATCGAAGTAGGCCTCGGTCGGCGCGTACAGTCGGAAATAGCTGAACCAATGTTTGCCGGGGAGAGTTTGCACCCAGTTGCTCTCGAAGTCTTTTGGCGCGTGCGGTCCGAAGTAAAGATCGATCGATCCATCGGGGTTTTTCTGTAAATCCTGGCGTGAAGACAGGTCGGCCTTGCGTTGTGGGTTGTCGATCAGGCAGCGGCTGTCGATGTCGTAGACCGTCAGTGACCAGAATTGCCTGGCGGGTGGATTGGCGCCTACATGCAGCGTGTAGTGTTTGCCGCCGTCTAGCCATTGGCCGTCTTTATCGGTGTCGGCGCCGAGGTAGGTCTGGCCCAGGCCCGGGGTCTTGGACACCATGCCCTTGGTGTTGGTGACCGCCTCGTAGAACCAGGCGCTACGTTCCCACAGCTGGTCGTAGTAGCCAAGATGCTGGGAGGGTTCGACGATGTTCAGCACTGTGCCCCACTGCCGGTCTTTCCGAGTGAGGCCGGGAAGCGCTTAGCGAGCATTCGCCTTGGCGATCAACTCGCCCATCTGCGCGCCTTGCTCCAGGGCCTGGCGCTGGCGATCGTTAGAGGTTGAACGGTTTGTCCTTTTTCGATACCGAGGCTGGCGAGCATGGCCATGTAAAAGCGATCACGTTCATTGACCGGCTCTTTCTGGATGATCCCGTGCAGGCGCTGCCAGTACGCCATGCCGCGTGGCTGGGTGCCGGACCAGGCTTTGCCGCCGGGCGAGAGCAAGCGGGTCGGGGCGGGCTTGCTCCGTTGGGCATAGGGGTACATCTTGAATTGGTCGACCAGGGCCTTGCCTTTGGCCGGGTCCGGGTCCAGCACGCGAAAACCGACGAGCACGTTCATGGTTTCCGACTTGGCCACGTAATACCGGCCCGCATCCGCCGGCGGCTGCTGGCCTGGTGGAATCACCAGGTATTTGCCGCCCTTGCCTTGATCCGGACCGGTCTGGCCCATGTCGATAATGGCGCGCTGCCAGAAGTCGCCAATCCCGCCGGCCGTGGGCCGGGAGGTAACTCGATCACCAGCGGGCCGGTTCGTTGGAGTCGGCAGGCCGAGGTTATACAGGGTGGTGGCGTTGGCCGTGATGACCCCGAGTTTGTCTTCATAACTGTTAAGGACCATCAGGTCGCCACTGCGGGCGCCCAGCTTGCTGCTGAATTCTTCCTGCCACTGGGCGTAGGACACCAGCGGCAATGCCCAGAGAAAACTCTGCGTGGCTTGTTGGAAGTCCAGCTCGCCAAACACCTTGGCGATATCACTGCGCGCCGGCAGTTCGCCCTCCATGTTGATCGGGCCGATGCGCGTGTCCAGCGTCTGCGCCTGCACACCCACACTGCAACCGGCCGACAGGGCCAGCAGGCTGAAACCGGCATTGCGAAGCAGAGCGTTCATTGCGTCACCTTACTTTCCAAACGTCACGTTGATCCCGGCAAACAGGGTGAACTGCGGCAAACCCGCTCATAACTGCGGGCTACAGTCCCTGCGGCTCGACGTTGAAGATGTTGCTGCCGGCTTTCAGGCCTTGCCCCTTGAGCCGATAGGGATGTAGTGGGTGTCGTTTTCAGGTCGAAGGTCAGGTGCCGGTGGAGCGCAGGTACTGCCAGCCCTTGGGGAAGGTTATGGATGATGAAGGGCTGGAACGTGGCGCTTTCCACGTAAGGTATGGTCGCCGGCGAATGAACTCTGGTACTGCACCAGCACCGAGCAGGCCGCGTAGCTGGCGAAGAGTCGATGGCGATAACGCCAGGCCTGCCTGCCACTTACCGGTGCCAGCTCATCATGCTCGGTGGGCGCGGTAATCTGCGGGCCGATGCCCAGCTGCACGCCGGTCTTGAGCAGGAAAATATCGAACAGGTTGAGGTCGCCGATGCCGGTGCTGTAGCCACTGTGCGGATCCGGGCGGGTGCTGATCGGCAGCGTGGCACGCAACAACTGCGGCACGCCGATGAAGTCCGACGGTGCAATCGGCAATGTACCGCGCAGCAACAGGTCATTGGTGTGCGCGTTACTGTCATACAACCTGGGCGTGTAGTAGTCCTGCAAGTTGGCGCCCGGTGCCAGATTGAGCGGGTTGTTACTCTTGTTGGCGGTATCGGCGTTATCGGCGTGTGCAGAAAACGTCGGCATGGTGAACGCTGCCAGCATCAATGCCGGAACAAACGGTGATCTGGACATGACAATTCCCCAATTCCATGGCGACTTGCCCGACTACATCTACGTGCTCGGGCTGCCCTGCGTCATAAACGCTGTAGGACCTGTCGATTGAAATTAGCAGCTATATCCAGACGCGCTAGCAACCCGAATGAATTAGTTGTTTAGAAAGGGGAAGAGCAGTGGCCTACCGCTCCAAGGAGTGATAGGCGGCAACGGGGAAATGTCAGGCTGCCAGTATGGCTTTGACTTTGTCGCGCAGTTGATCGATGGAAAACGGCTTGCCAATCACGTGCATGCCCGCGGGCACATCGATGCTGTCGGCATAGCCGCTGGCAAACAGGATCGGGAGGTCAGGACGCAGTTCACGCACTTTGGTCGCCAGTTGCTTGCCATCCATGTCCGGCAGGCCGACATCGGTCATCATCAGGTTGATGACATTGTTGGAGTCTTTCACCACTTTCAGGGCCTCTTCGGCGTCGGCGGCCTCAAGCACCTGGAACTCCAACTCTTCAAGCACATCGACGATCAACATGCGCACGATGGCATCGTCTTCGACGACAAGGATGGTGGGGGCGGTGGCGGACATAATGAGGGTTCCCGAAAAGTGAGGTGCAGGTCGTGCTCAGTGCAAAGACCATCTTCTAATGAGTGGCTTCGATCCTGGCAAGTTCCCGCAGCAGGTCTTCATTGTGAAGGCAATGGACAAGAATGTCCCGCTCGGGAGAGGACCCTGCGCCTCACGCGGTCGAGTGAGGCGAGGGCTATTCACGTGCCAGGCATTATAGCGGCGTCATCAACTGCGCTACGGCCGCACCGTCAACCTTGTCGGCAGCCAAATCGCGCGCTTGGAATTCGCTGACGTTGTAGGTCAGCGTGCCGTGTTTTTTCCCATAGGGCCTGCGCGTCACCGCAGTCAGCCCGCTGCTTAACGCTTTATCCAGGCCTTCCTGCATCGATTGCAATGTTTGGAATTTCACCAGCCCTGCGTCCGGGTCGTAAAAAAACCATTCTGTTTCTCCGTTCTTGACCTTGATGCCGGCTAACAGCCCATGATCTTTCTCACCGATCCTCAGGGTTTTCGAGGTGGGGGAGTTGGTCAGGTCTTCGATGATTTGCGCGGCCGTGCATTTTGTGACGGTTTGGTCCAGGTGAAAGCTTTTTTTGTCGCCGACCACATCTTGAAAGGTTCTCAGGGTCTTGATGAAGGTTTGCGCTTCGGGGGTCAAGGGCGCGTCGGCGGCGCGGTACAGGTTGGTGAGGAACACGTCTTCTTTGCCATGCTCGATCGCCAGCGCCATCGTATTTGCCATTGCCGCGCACTCGCCGCGGGAGGCGGGGTCGACATGCGCGTGGTAGTGGGTCTGTGACGCCGGAAATAACCGCACACCGGGTGCATCGACGTCACAGTTCAGAAGATGTGAGGCGTATTGTGCATTCTCTATAGCCTTCGACTTGATTTCCTTGGCAAGCATGCCAATTTCTTCCGCAGTCCGGCCGGGCTTGGAAATCAGTTCGATGAGCCCTTGCGCGCTGATATCTGGGTAATAATCGCGAAGACGGGTCACATCGCCACTTTCAAAGCCGCGATTGAAATCGGCGCGATTATGCGGCCACTGCGCACGCTCGAGGTTGTTCTTGAACCCTTCGTGATGAGGCCCGATCGGTGCTCCAGCGTCGATAGGGCCTGGCCTGCCATTCAGAGGGGTGAAGTGCTGCAAGGGCGCGCCAAATGCCTCCTGCTTGAGCGGATTGTAGGCGTACCAGTTGCCATTGCGATGGACAGCGACCCCGTCGACGGAACCCTCGGCGACTTTATACGACCCCAGGGCTGCCGCCCCGTATTCCTTGTTGGCCGCCTTCAGCAGGTCATAGCTCCCCGATGCGCCCCGAACCTTATTGATCAGCCATTGGCCTGAATGGCTGAACATTCTGGCGCCCTGGGTCGCCAATGCGGCTGTACCGATGGCCAGGCCCTTGGCGCCGCTCAAAGGGTTGAGTGCGCTGATCAGGGCGCCGCCGATGATGCGTCCCGCGTGCGCAGCCTTCACCGCAGCGGAGGCACCCGTCGAGGCTACCTTGGCGACTTTTGCGCCGGCTCCGTAGCCCGCGGTCAAGAGACCGAACGCATCCAGGCCAAGGTCGATAAGGCCCGACTCGTAGTCACCCTGGCGAAAATTGACAATGGCCGACCTCAAGGGAATCAAATTGAGGAAAAACTCCTTGACGCGCTCACCCCCGGCTTTCTGCTGATCCAGTGTCGTGGTTCCAAAGGCTTGCGTGCGTTGATCATGGCCACCGATATCCAGGTGTTTAAAAAAAGCGTCGGCGAGGTAGTGTGTGCGTGCGGAAGTAAAGCTCAAAGGGACTGGCGCCGAATCCACCGGCGTTCTCTCAGGCGCTTGGCGGTCATGGTCATCCGGTATGAATTTTTCTATGCGAGTCTGGATATTGCTGTTGCGTTGATCGCCCCGGGTAATGGCCGCTTCCGAGCGCTTGATGATGCGGCTGTTTAAAATGTCCACTTCATACACGCACACCTGCGGTTTTCCATCCACCATTCGCTGCGTTCTTATCAGCAACTCATTACGTCTGGAGCGAAAGACGGGCGGGTTTATAAACCCTGTATCAATGACATATTGGTTTTTTTGGTAAAGATCAATTTTACCGAGTTCGAGGTTTTTTCGATCTTCCAGGGGCAGTTCAGAGATCAAGTGCCTTATTTGGGTCTTGACGCCTTTTTCCAGGGAGTCGACAGCGGTTTCGTACTGGCCGAGAAACTCGCCGTTGACATTAAGCCTGGGCCGCTCGTTGATCGCGTCGATGGGGATCCGGCTATCGTCGGTTTTCCAGCGGACATTGATCCCCATCATCGCCATGTCGAGCATCGAATGCTTGCCATCCAACTGCTTGGATTTGTCATCCGAAACCGTCGTGAGACATTTCTCCTCGAACGGTAGGCCTTCGCCAAACTGTTGCTTGAGCTTCTCCAGGGCAATCGCTTTGCGACTTGGAATGCTGGCCCCGAGTAATTCAGAGGCCGTGGTTCTTTCGTTGATTTGCTGATTGAACGCGGTCCTGACGGTTTCCACTTCCTGCGGGGTGTAGAGCGCGTCCTCTTTCCTGGCGACAAGGCCATTGATCACGCCCCAATCCAGCAGCAAGGCCTGGGTGATATGGTCCGGGGGATCATTCAGCGCTTGTGCCGCGCTCATGACATGGCCGTAGCTCATCTGTGATGCCGTTCCCGGCGCAATCGCTTCGATCTTGGCCACCGCCCGACAAAAATTGACCCAGGCCTGGCTGCCATTGACCACGCTGCCGGGAATATCCTGGACCAGCAACTGCGGCGCCACGCGTGCCAGCAACACGTGGGTGGCGAGTTTGGCTTCGGCCTGCGTGACCCGGCCGGCAGTCACAAGATGGCGACTCAGCCCATCGACGACAGTGGCCGCGGGCATGCCCCAATACGCTTCCTGACCCAGATCAAAGCCGGCGACCGACTGCCGCCGGGGTTGCTCGACGGATTCACGATCCAGGCCAATGTTAATGGCGGCCATCACGTAATCGCCGAGGCTGGTGGGCGTGGCAATGCCATTCAGGCCGTCCTGCACGGCTTGGCCTAGCGCCTGGGCCTTGGGTGACTTGAGCAGGGTTTGCAGGGCCTGGGCCGGTTCCTGCAATTGGGCCTCCGACAACGAGGCGGCGTTTATCAGCGCACCCAATGCGCCTCGGGCCAATTGCGTCTGGGTGTCGGAGGAGGGGGTCTGGTTATCACTGCGCAGGATGCTGGAATCGACAATGACCCGGACCTTGCGTTGCTCCTCCTGCGTCAGGGGATGGGGCCAGGACAGCGCTCCGCCGAGATTGCCCTCTGGCTGTTGCAGGGCGTGAGCGTGAGCGGCTTCGGCCAGGTGAGCCAGGTCGGATCGGGTCTGAGGGATGGGCAAATCATGATGCTTGATAAACATTTCGAGACTGACAGAGGGCGCGCCGCCCAAGGCGTTGAACCGATGATCGTCGGAGCGCGCATCAATCGCGACCTGAGTGTTTTTCAAATGGGCCAGCACGGCAGAGGGCGCCGCGTCCTCGGCCAGGCTTTTTGCCGCGCGGGTCAGCTGTTGTGCCAGGTTCTTCCAATTGTGTGCATTTGCTTGCGCACGCGCCTGGGATGAATCCGATGGGGGCGTACTTGGCGTGTTCGCCGGGGGGGTGTCGTTTACGTCGGCAGCCGTGTGGGTAGATTGCGCTGACGTTGCAGGATGGGCGTGCTCTGTGACTCTGGGCTGTAGTTGCGAAACGGACGAAGACATCATCGTTATCACCTTTGCAGATTAGGATAATCGCCTACAAAAAAGCCTCACTGCGCGTGAGGCCTACTGCAAATGAGTGACGAGCCGAACTGAGCAGTTCCGGTGGGACCGCCTGCAGAAATGTCATAAATGTTTTGGTTGGGCGGATGTAACAGACTTGGCGGGCGGCACAGGTCGTGGCGCAGGAATCTGTACGCTTAATCCTCAATACACATTAGAAACGTAGCCCTGTACCGCCACTTTGGGGCAAACTCCCGGTTTTTCCATACTTGGCCAAGGCATGCCCATGACTCCTGCGTCGTCCGTCGATGAAAAGAGCTTTCGTACACTGCTCAGCCGAAACGTGGCTTTGCCCCTGGGTGTGGGCGTGCTCAGTGCGGTGTTTTTCGTCTGTCTGATCACCTATTTGCTCTCGGTTATCCAGTGGGTGGAGCACACCGACCGGGTCATCAACAACCTCAACGAGTCGTCCAAGCTGACGGTGGACCTGGAAACCGGCCTGCGCGGCTTCCTGATCACCGGTGACGAGCATTTCCTCGACCCGTATGAAGTGGCCAAGCCGCGCATCATTGGTGATTTGCACAATTTGCAGGAGCTGGTGGCGGATAACCCTCAGCAAGTGGATCGGCTCAAGCGCCTGGAGGCGATGCAGGCCGAGTGGAACAAGTACGCCCAATCGATGATTGACCTGCAGCGCCAGAGCGGCGATTACCGGGGGGCGGTGAAGTCCGGTCGCGGCAAGAGCCTGACCGACGCGATTCGCCAGGAATATGCAGACGCCGTGGAGATGGAGCAGCAGTTCCGTGTCGCGCGCAATCAGGATGTCACCCGCACCACCGTGATCAGCGTTACCGCATACCTGGCTTTCGTGCTGGGCCTGAGTGGTTTTCTCGCCTATATCGGCCGTAAGAATTTACTTGCACTTTCAGATAGTTACAGCGCAAACCTCGCGTCACAACAGAAGATCGCGCGGCGCCTCGAACAACAAGCCTGGCTGCGTAACGGCCAGACCGAACTGGCGGAACAGGTGCTGGGCCAACTGACCCTGAACATGCTCGGGCGCAACATCCTGCAATTCTTCGCCCAGTACATGGGCTCGGCCGTCGCCGCGTTGTATGTGCGTGAGGAGCACGGCGGCCTCAAGCGCGTGGCCACTTATGGCTTCTCCCGCGAGCAGGAGCAATTGGAACAGTCGATCTACAGCGACGAGGGCATCGTCGGCCAGGCTGCCCAGCTGGACCGCCTGATTCGCCTCGACGACGTGCCGGTGGATTACTTCAAGGTCAGCTCCGGCCTTGGCGATGGCCCGACCCGCAGTGTGCTGGTGGTGCCGACCAGCGACGACGACCGCGTCAATGGGGTGATCGAGCTGGGGTTCCTGCGCCCGTTGGAAGAGCGTGATGTAGAGCTGCTGGAGCTGATTGCCGGGAACATCGGCACATCCATCGAGGCCGCGCGTTATCGCCAGCGTCTGCAGGAA
The DNA here is from genome assembly GCA_016069955.1 of Drepana arcuata. NCBI lineage: Eukaryota > Metazoa > Arthropoda > Insecta > Lepidoptera > Drepanidae > Drepana > Drepana arcuata. The sequence goes on along the minus strand of JACCPG010002574.1, from coordinate 5,812 downwards.
GTCCTCGCCGAAACCCAGCAGCTCAACGAAGAACTGCAGGTGCAGCAGGAAGAGCTCAAGACCGCCAACGAGGAACTGGAAGAACAGTCGCGCATCCTCAAGGAGTCCCAGGCCCACCTGGAAACCCAGCAGGCGGAGCTGGAGCAGACCAACGAGCAGTTGGCCGAACAGACCCAGACCCTGGCCGAGCAGCGCGACGCCATGGACCGCAAGAACGTCGAGCTCAACCAGGCCCAGCTCGAGCTGGAAGACCGCGCCGAAGAACTGCAGCGTTCGAGCAAGTACAAGTCCGAATTCCTCGCCAATATGTCCCACGAGCTGCGCACGCCGCTGAACAGCTCGCTGATCCTGGCCAAGTTGCTGGCGGAGAACCCGCAGGAAAACCTCAGCGCCGAACAGGTCAAGTTCGCCGAGTCGATCTATTCGGCCGGCAATGACCTGCTCAACCTGATCAACGACATCCTCGATATTTCCAAGGTCGAAGCCGGCAAGCTCGAAATGCGCCCGGAAAACTCCAGCGTGGCGCGCCTGGTCGACGGCCTGCGCGGCATGTTCGAACCGCTGGCTGCCGACCGCAAGCTGGGTTTCCAGGTGGAGGTCCAGGAAGGCACACCGGCGATGTTGTTCACCGACCGCCAGCGGCTGGAGCAGATCCTCAAGAACCTGCTGTCCAACGCGGTCAAGTTTACCGAACAGGGCCAAGTGAGCCTGTCGGTGTACCGTGCGGCAGGCGAAGGCATTGCGTTCAGCGTGCGCGACTCCGGAATCGGCATTGCCCCGGACCAGCAGGAAAGCATCTTTGAGGCCTTCCGCCAGGCCGACGGCACCACCAACCGCCGTTATGGCGGCACCGGCCTGGGCCTGTCGATCTCGCGCGACCTGGCCAGCTTGCTCGGCGGCTATATCAGCGTGACCAGCGAGCCTGGCAAAGGCAGCGTGTTTACCCTGGTCTTGCCTGAGCAGTACGTCGAACGCCAGGAAGATGCCCCGCCTATCGAGCAGCCGCGCCAGGTGGTGGCCGCCCCTGTGCCCAAGCCCATCGCGGTGTCGCCGCTGCCGCTGGCCGATGCGCAACTGATCCCGCGGTTTGCCGATGACCGCGACAAGGCACCGTTTACCACACGCTGCATCCTGGTGGTGGAGGACGAGCCGAATTTCGCCCGTATTCTCTTCGACCTGGCCCATGAACTGGGTTACCACTGCCTGGTGGCCCACGGCGCCGACGAGGGCTACAGCCTGGCCGAGGAATACACTCCGGACGCGATCCTGTTGGACATGCGCCTGCCGGATCACTCCGGGCTGACCGTGTTGCAACGCCTCAAGGAGCACGCCAATACCCGCCACATCCCGGTGCATGTGATTTCCGTGGAAGACCGCGTCGAAGCCGCCATGCACATGGGCGCGATCGGTTATGCGGTGAAGCCCACCACCCGTGAGGAGCTCAAGGACGTGTTCGCGCGCCTGGAGGCCAAGCTGACCCAGAAGGTCAAGCGCGTGCTGCTGGTGGAAGATGATGACCTGCAGCGCGACAGCATTGCCCGCTTGATCGGCGACGATGACATTGAAATCACCGATGTTGGCTATGCCCAGGCCGCCCTCGACCTGCTGCGCACCAATATCTATGACTGCATGATCATCGACCTGAAGTTGCCGGACATGCTCGGCAACGAATTGCTCAAGCGCATGGCCACCGAGGATATCTGCTCGTTCCCGCCGGTGATTGTCTACACCGGGCGCAACCTGACCCGCGATGAAGAAACCGAACTGCGCAAGTATTCGCGCTCGATCATCATCAAGGGCGCGCGCTCCCCAGAGCGCCTGCTGGATGAAGTCACACTCTTTCTGCACAAAGTCGAATCCCAGCTGTCCCATGATCGCCAGAAGATGCTCAAGACCGCCCGCAGCCGCGACAAAGTCTTCGAGGGGCGCAAGATCCTGCTGGTGGACGACGATGTGCGCAACATCTTCGCCCTGACCAGCGCCCTGGAGCACAAAGGCGCCGTGGTGGTGATCGGGCGTAACGGCCGCGAGGCCATCGACAAACTCAACGAAGTCGAGGACATCGATCTGGTGCTGATGGACGTGATGATGCCGGAAATGGACGGTTACGAGGCCACTGCCCTGATCCGCCAGGACCCGCGCTGGAAGAAGCTGCCGATCATCGCCGTGACGGCCAAGGCCATGAAGGACGATCAGGAACGCTGCCTGGCGGCGGGTTCCAACGATTACCTGGCCAAGCCGATTGATCTGGACCGCCTGTTCTCGCTGATTCGCGTATGGCTACCGAAGATGGAACGCATTTAAGTGGAGCGAAGTTTTTTGGAGAAGAGCAGCGATATTGAGCTGCGCCTGTTGATCGAGGCGATTTACCTCAAGTACAGCTACGACTTTCGCGACTACTCCGGTGCGTCAGTCAAACGCCGCGTGGCGCACGCCTTGCGCCAGTTTGATTGTGCGACCATTTCGGCGCTGCAGGAGCGGGTGCTGCACGATCCGGCAGCGTTCATGCAACTGTTACAGTTCCTGACGATTCCGGTAAGCGAGATGTTTCGCGATCCGTCGCACTTCCTGGCAATCCGTCAGGAATTGGTACCGCTGCTGAAGACCTACCCGTCGATCAAGATCTGGATCGCCGGCTGCAGCACGGGGGAGGAGGTGTACTCCATGGCCATCCTGCTGCGCGAAGAGGGCTTGCTGGAGCGCACGATCATCTACGCGACGGACATCAACCCGGCGTCCCTGGACAAGGCCAAACAGGGCATCTTTTCCCTGGAGAATGTGCGGGCCTACACCGCCAACTATCAGCAGGCCGGTGGCCAACGTTCATTTGCCGACTACTACACCGCAGCTTACGATTACGCGATCTTCGATAAGTCGCTGCGTGAGAACGTGACATTCGCCGATCACAGTCTGGCGACCGACAGCGTGTTCTCAGAAACACAATTAATTTCATGTCGTAACGTATTGATTTACTTCAATAAAAAATTGCAGGATCGAGCATTCGGATTGTTTCATGAGTCGCTGTGCCATCGCGGCTTCCTGGTGCTGGGCAGCAAGGAGACCCTGGATTTCTCCGCCTTCGGCAAACAATTCGAACCCTTGGTCAAACAGGAACGGATCTACCGAAAACTATGACTCAAGCGACTGCCAACCCGCCATTGGTCGCGGGTATAGAGGCTATCGTCATCGGTGCATCCGCCGGTGGTGTCGAAGCGTTGCTGAAGGTTTTTGCCGAACTGCCCAGAGGGTTCGGGTTGCCGATCATCACGGTGTTGCACCTGCCCGATGAGCGCCGCAGCCAGTTGGCCGAAGTGTTTGCCCGCCGCCTGGCCATGCCGGTGGTGGAAGCGCGCGACAAGGAAGTGATCCAGCCTGGCACCCTGTATTTTGCCGGCCCCGGCTATCACCTGTCGGTGGAGCACGATCGCAGCCTGTCGTTGAGCCAGGAGGAGCGCGTACACCATTCGCGGCCCGCGATCGATTTCCTGTTCGAGTCCGCTGCCGATACCTACGGCCCGGGCCTGCTCGCCATTCTGTTGACCGGCGCCAACCAGGACGGCGCGCGTGGCCTGGCCCACGTCAAGCAACAGTGTGGAACTACCGTGGTGCAAGAACCCACTGAAGCACGTGTTGCCATCATGCCCCGTGCAGCCCTGGCGCTGCATACACCTGACCACATTCTTACGTTGAGCCACATTGGTTCACTGTTGGCTTCCCTGGAATATTCCCCATGTTAAGTACTGTCCAGGCCAAACTGCTGATCGTTGACGATCTGCCGGAGAACCTGCTGGCCCTCGAAGCGCTGATCAAGCGCGAGGATCGCCAGGTCTTCAAGGCATTGAGCGCCGATGAAGCCTTGTCCCTGTTGCTGGAGCACGAATTCGCCATGGCGATTCTCGACGTGCAGATGCCCGGCATGAATGGTTTCGAGCTGGCCGAGCTGATGCGCGGTACCGAAAAAACCAAGAACATCCCGATTGTGTTCGTCAGTGCCGCCGGCCGCGAACTCAATTACGCCTTCAAAGGCTACGAAAGCGGCGCCGTGGACTTCCTGCACAAGCCGCTGGATATCCATGCGGTGAAGAGCAAGGTCAATGTGTTCGTCGACCTGTATCGCCAGACCAAGGCAGTCAAGCAGCAACTCGAAGCCCTGGAGCGCGCGCGTCGTGAGCAGGAACTGTTGCTCACGCGCCTGCAGGCCACCCAGGCCGAACTGGAGCAGGCGGTGCGCATGCGCGATGACTTCATGTCGATCGTCGCCCATGAAGTGCGTACGCCGCTCAACGGCCTGATCCTTGAAACCCAACTGCGCAAGATGCACCTGGCGCGGGACAATGCGGCCGCGTTTACCCTGGACAAGATGCACGCCATGGTTGACCGCGATGAACGGCAAATCCAGAGCCTGATCCGCCTGATTGAAGACATGCTCGACGTGTCGCGCATCCGCACCGGTAAATTGTCGATTCGCCCGGGGCGTTTTGACCTCGCGCAACTGGTGCGCAACCTGGTCGAGAACTTCGCGCCGCAAGTGGCGGCGGCCGACTCGTCCATGCACCTGGTGGCTGAAGAACCGGTGGAAGGCAACTGGGACGAGTTCCGTATCGAGCAGGTGGTCACCAACCTGCTGACCAACGCCTTGCGCTACGGGGCCAAGAGCCCGGTGGATGTGCGCGTATACCGTGAGCACGGCGAAGCCCGGGTAGAGGTGCGCGACCGTGGCATCGGTATCAGCCAAGAGAACCAGAAGCGTATTTTCCAGCAGTTCGAGCGGGTTTCCGCCAGCCAGGTGGCGGCGGGCCTGGGCCTCGGGTTGTTTATTTCAGAGCAGATCGTTGCAGCCCACGGCGGCACCATCGAGGTCGAGAGCCAGATAGGCGAGGGCGCCTTGTTTCGGGTGTGCCTGCCCCTTGAGCCGTCCGTATGAAATCAATCGTCACCCCGACGCAACCTCTGCGTGACCCCATGGTCGTAATTGCAGCAATTGACCGGACAAAGGCTTCCCATGAGTGAAGATGCACAAGATGTCGTACTGATCGTCGAGGACGACGAATCCATTATGTTTGTGCTGGGTGAGTACCTGGCAGGCCTGGGCTATCGGGTGTTGAAGGCAATTGACGGGGAGCAGGCGTTCCAGATCCTGGCGACCAAGCCGCACCTGGACCTGATGGTCACCGACTACCGCCTGCCGGGCGGGATTTCCGGCGTGCAGATCGCTGAACCGGCGGTCAAGCTGCGCCCGGAATTGAAAGTCATCTTTATCAGCGGCTACCCGCAGGAAATTCTCGACTGCAACAGCCCGATCACGCGCAATGCACCGATCCTGGCCAAGCCGTTCGATCTCGATACGTTGCAGGAGCATATCCAGCGCTTGTTGGCTTGACTCTATTCGCTGTTTTTACATGTTTTTGAATCCCAGCTACGCGTCGTCCGCGCACCACGGACGACGCGGAGCTGTTTTCGTACACACCGATCTAACGCGCTAGCCGGCAGTATTCCATGGTTTTTTGCCGTAGAACGCGGGGCGATAGTTGATCACTTGTTTTACCTGTTTGTTGCCAGATAGTCCGTCGCTGACGATGTCGACTCGCTTGTGTTCATTATCGACTTTTAGGATTCTGTCGACTTTTCCTTCGAAGTCTCTTTTGAGTTTCTCTTCCGCGATGGTTAAAAGAGCGTTCTCATCGAGCTTTGGATTTTTGATTTTAGCGATGTGCAGATTAGTTTTAAATGGTATCTCGAAATCATTGATGTTGACCGTGACGGTGCCTTCGAAGGCTGCCACAGGCTTGCCGGTCAGCTCACCAAACTTGGC
>JACCPG010002573.1:0-22951 GCA_016069955.1 Drepana arcuata | reverse complement strand
TGAGAAGTAATTCAAAGGCGTATGTATAGTCGTGCTGGAGTAACGGCGAAGGACTCGTCATCTGTCACGTTGGCACCAAATATACCTCTGGCGGAAAGTGGGTGTGTGGGTATTACGTATACACCTCTGCCTACCCCTTCAGGGACCCTTGTGGGAAGGCGTGAGGATATTATATTTATATATTTGGGTGAAAATATAACATAGAAATTAAAAACAGAATGCAAGGAAGAAAAAAAATTTTAAAATTATTGATGCTACGTACCTACGTCACAGATAAAATAAAGAAATCAGATTAGTATCGCGCCCGTTATTACAAGGAAAACAATGACGTATAAGAATATATATAGGTGTAATGTGTTTAGTAGGTATATTCAGTTCTTACTAATGTTTGATGTCTTAAGCGTGACCCTCGAATAGTGGTATGTATCTGAAACCGGCAAGGTGGGCACGCAAGCTATAACCTTATATATATGTAATATATATGTAACACCACAGTTTTTCACACTGCCACCCATAGTGTTTATACTTCATTATTATTATCATGTTGACGAAGGTAGGCAGTGAACAATACTTGCCATAATCAACAATAATTACACACCCCTTTAAGTACCTATGCACGTAATAATTTGGTATCCTTAGCCTTATCTGTAAAATTAACGCAAAATATTTTATCACAGCAACGAGTTCCGGTATGATTTAATCGAGTACATATTTGTCGAAATTACAAAACAGATTCGAATCTAACCGACTGCTTACAATAGTATCATGTTATGTCATGTACGAATATGTGCTACGCTTTCTCTGCCTACCCCACCAGGGACTCGTTATGATATAAAGATGTGTGTCTAGTTTTTAAGGATCGGCAGAGAGTGTAAAGCCCCAGTTCTCTTTGGATGTACGTATAGATAGACCCCTTTCCCGTTTGATCCGTTTTAAAGTTAGTCGGGTTTTATCATACCTCTTCAGGTTAAAAATATAATGGAATTAAGTTTATACTGTATACAGTAGCAGACTTCAAACGCATACATTTTTTAACATCATTTTCTGCCCCACTTATGTTTTGCATAAGTGGAGCAGAAACTTAGTCTTATGTTCAAAATACTAGTATTCGCCTTAAAACTACATGTAATAAATTATTTTTTTGAATAATGCGCGCTAAATATGCTCATTACATGATGCTGGAACGCCTACCAAAACGTCGTTGAATATTATAATACGGCGGCTCGTATACAGTTGTATGTCATAGATGATACAACCTTAAAGAACAGAAGTTCTGCGGTCTAACTTCTCAGTATGATACGCGAATTTTTCCTTCTCAAATTAACGATAAGACTATAAGTCCAGAAAGTACTTTCCACTTTACTCTCTCTCTCTCTCTCTCTCTATCTCTCTCTCTCTCTGCCTACCTACGAGAAATTTTAGCGTGATATTATGAAAACATTAATTTTATTTCACCTGGCATGTAGTAGTCAGTGCGTATTTCAATTTATAAAAAAATATATATATTTATTTACACACAGATAATAGAAGTAGGCATTAAAACCGTTGTATGAAATGATACGTCTCATTTGTCTTTTCGGCGGCTATCTATGCTAATAATGTATGAGCATGTTCGTGTACCAAGTATTCAGTAAAAAATCGTATCTTGCATCCATTAGCGCCTCATATCGTATGCAAATTGCCGGCAACTTGATGCCTACAATTACTGGCCAAGCGACGTTTTCTCTTAATTTTTCGTCTCTTATTTCCAGTAATTTTCATTCTTATCTCTTTGGTTTACGATCATATAATAATGTACATATTGTAGAGGTGATGATTTTGGGTGGTCTGTCTTTAAAGTAATGATGTTATTATTTATATGGAGTTATTAATGGAGTGTAGTAGCTGCAGTCTCATCAAGATAAGTTTGTTTTCAACGAGCACTCATTAGTAAGTTATCGGATGAACGATTGGTTTCTAAAACGTTTATCTGTGTTCAAAGATTTTGATTCGATTGGTTTCGAGTGCTGCCGTTTGAATTCCAGACGTTCAAAGATTGTCCGACTTCCCGCTAGTGACATCAGCAATGGATTCGTGATCAGGTGATTGTCGAACGGCCATAAGGACTGCTACTCTTACCGTTCCACTTGACCATATGTTAAAATTGTCTTGATGACTCACTATTATACTATTAATGACCGGGAGTTACTTTAAATATTTGATTTGCTTTAAATATTTGCCCGATATTAATAAATTTTAAGTTAAAATAGTTGGTATTATGCTGTATTACTTTATTTTGGATTTGTATAATGTCTAAAGTCATAGCTCTTATTTATTTTCGCGTTGATAGTACTTTGCGACGTGTGACAAACGAATAATTTTTCTACGCTGAGAAGAGGGTGTTACAACTCGTAGACATAGACATTCGGGCTCTATTCTGGAAAAGTATGAAGATTCTTCTGGACGCGTGTAGATATGTCAATCAGCTTCTAACCAACCGCTCGACCGATTTTATTTTGTCTAGATGTGCGTGAATCCCTGGATGTGGCTGAGTCCCTGTCTGAATATCTCATTCACGTAGTAGCACACTGGTATAAAGAAAACCGCCAATATATTAGAAAACATTTTTCCAAGCCCCGACTAGTCTGCCAGTGCCACGCACTAAGCAAACTGGTTGCACCAACCGTGGGAATCGGGACTATTTGCCTGGCTTGTTGGTCTCTCCAACGACCAAACACTCGACGCCTTTTGTCCAAAAACGTAATGGGGATAGATAAATAAAAAAATAAACCTCAATGGGCCTGGCGCTAGGAATCTTGAGGGCAGGAGACAATGAACTGTAGAACCTTCCAATGGAGGCAATAGAGGAACAGTGAAGGAATGAAGTGGCACCAAGGGTATTCTGAAATATTTTTTTTTTTAGTGGAGATCCATCTTTAACATTCCCAATCATTCCATACGAACAGTAATATTCGAACGTACTCAGAAGGGAAAATAATATCATGCTATGTTTAAAGGTGCGCATTAAAAAAAGTCTACGTAAAACTAGAACATACTACCTTTCTTTGATCCATGCTATATACATTACAGATGAGAATATTTATTTGGTTATGGTTAACTGTAGGTACTACAGGAGGCAGTAAATTGATTTACATCACTATACTTACGATACGACTTTGATAATTACCGACAGTAAATTCGTCTTCGCCTTCAGCGTCCGATATCGTATCGTAATTTAACTCGAAAGTACTGGTTATGTTGTTCTAAGCACTCTGGTAAATCTAAACGATTCGAGTTTCTTAGCTCTTTTCCTCCTCTGTGACAATCTGTGAACATATCCGCAAGCGAACCTAATGGACTTGTAATACCCGCAGACTTCAAACATTCGAGTGGCGTTAAAAGGACGACGGACCAACACAATACATATTAGGTATGTAGCGCGTGGTACAAACTTTTTTGAAGGTTTAGGATAATAATCAAAAAATAAATTCTTTGTTCCGCGTATGAAATACTAATAGTGATAGTATGTGACGACGGTAACGCCGTGTGCGATGGTCCGGTATCATAAACCTGACTTAGAGACCGCGCTTCTTATTAATAATGTAAAACTTCACGATGAATGGTACCGCCAATATATCCAAGGTATAATGCCTATCATGCCTGTAAGCTACAGTAACTGCCCAATATCAGACGAACTATGTGGTTAATTGCCTCGGTTTGATAAAAAAACATAAATACTTAATTTATGTTACGATATAAGAAATAGCATGATAAAAATAAGCTATACATCAATTGAGAGATTGAGAGATATCAACTCTTAGCTCATATTCAAAGCATACACTCACATCAGTCCCAAACTCCAAAACCGTAGATGTTAAGTAATAGTTATAATAGATATAAATAGTAATAATTATAATATAATATCCTCACGCCTTCCCACAAGGGTCCCCGAAGGGGTAGGCAGAGGTGTATAGGTAATACCCACGCACCCACTTTCCGCCTAAGGTATATTAGGTGCCAACGTAACAGACAGAACGTGACAGACAGAGGTTGAAAGCATTGTTTGATCACAGATGACTATAGGTACTGTACTTTTAATTGAGATTCAAAATATTCTGATTTCTTAAATCTTAAGACCTTGCATAAGCCATGTAAATTAAGGCCTCAGAGATTAGACCTACTAAGCCCAGCTACAACAGCATCACAGACTAGAACAGACGAACGATAGGTTTCGTATGTGTTCCGCTATGTCTCATGTATTAGACCAATACTTAAGACACTGAACCTCCAATATTTACCAAGTGGAGTATTTTTTGTCAAGCCCCAATGGAAGGGTTGAATGGCAGGGGTGTTTGAGGATGGTAACCTTCACGGCGGAATTTGGAAAATTCTAAACGAACACAATAATATTTATGCCATTTACTGTCCCAGAGAGTACGGCTAGCTTGTTTAGATAGACATAATGTCCACATTCGCTTATCATTATTGTAGTCAGTATTATGAGTGCATACTACTTGAAGAAGTCTCGACGTCCTCTTATAGTTTGTTTTGGATTATATCACGCGCCGACTGTATCTCTCGTTTAGCTGTAAAGCGAATATAATTTTGTTCTTGTCGACGCTGTTTTCATTACGTAATAAAATCTTAGTTACTCATTTGTATTCGTATTATGAGATAGTGTTGTATTGACCATTCGTTTTAAGTTATAAATTAAAGAAATTCAAGCTCGCAGGTTCATGCCGCTCTTTTAATTACTTTTTAAATGTTAAGGTTTGTCACAGTGGATTCTTATACATCAATGGTGAACTTTACGCTATTATGAAGTTACTCAAAGTTCTTAATATAAGAAACTACAAGTTAGAAGTAAATTTTTGTTTTTAATATTTCACGTACTTCTTGTATCGCCTACAAGACGGCGATAGACAGCCCCCATATTAATTATATATGTCTTCAGCGAAAAGTGGAAGTTATTAGATTCTATGTCTATCCGTGAATATCATTTTTATTAGATATATTAACTTTATGTAATATCATCTATATTAGTTAAGTTTTATGCGAATTAAATAAATAATTAAATAACCCAATGAAAGGTATACCCACCATATTCTCACAATGTACAATTTGTTTGAGGTCTCTAGACTTACAAGTGGTGGAGAGATAAGAAGAAACTTAGTATAAGTTTGATATTAAGAAAAAAACATAAAGTACAGGTTAAAGAAATCTGGGTTTTACCTGAACCAAACAACGATGTTATATATAATAGGCAAAAAGTTTCAAAGTTATTTGACATCTCGTGCTCTGTAGCGAGAGCAAATTTCCTGAGAAAAAATATAGCTTTATATTGGCTGTATGTGCCTATGGCAGTTTTGTGCTATTGCGCTCGGAATATTTGCAAACCTCTTCAATTCCCTTGTACCGGGGATTATTGTGCACAATTACAGTACCGTCGGCTGGGAAAGGGTTGGCGTATGACTGTCTACGATCGTACTAACACTAGAAATATAGACAGGATATGCAAGAATATTGAGTTCCTGTCTAGAATATATGTATGTTTCTGTAAATACATGTGGGCGTTGAGTGGTATAAGTAGACACCTGAAGGGTGCAGCTGGAGCCCCGATGGTCGATAATGTAAATCGTAAGTTCAATTCAAAAGATATATTTGGGGGTTATAGTATCTATAGGTATAAGAGCCTGCGACGCAAAGGTCTCAAGTTCGAATCCCGACTGTACCAATGAGTTTTTCAAAACTTAAGTACAGTGATTAGTCACACCACGAGCTTTACGGTGAAGGAAAACATCGAGAGGAAACCTGCATACGTCTGAGAAGAATTCAAAGGCGTATGTATAGTCGTGCTTGAGTAACGGCGATGGACTCGCCATCTGTCACGTTGGCACCTAATATACCTCTGGCGGAAAGTGGGTGTGTGGGTATTACCTATACACCCCTGCCTACCCCTTCGGGGACCCTTGTGGGAAGGCGTGAGGATATATTATATATTATTATTAGTATCTATAGGGCATTTCAATCAGATTTTGACTGTGTTTTGCTTATAGACACTGTATGCAGATGCAATCTGATGCTTATGTCATGCAGATGCAATCTGATGCTTATGCTGATAGCTTGCGATGCTTATAGACACTGTATGCAGATTGCATCTGCATACAGTGTCTATAAGCATCGCAAGTCGCGTACCACTTTAAAAATCAGTTTGATATATATATATATACCTACATCATTCATCATTCATCACGCCTAGTCGCTCTCATAGAAGGCAGAGAGCGTGCCAATTACCTAGACTAGACTAGACTAACAGACCTATTTCGATTCAACCACATTCTGAAGTACCTTCACACACGCTCGCCGGTTGCAATTACTCATGATGTTTCCTTGCTTGAGGTTCCGATCGATTTGTACCAAGTATTTGAATCGCGGTCATCGGCTTTAGATATAAAAGATATCCAAAAATCTAAGATAAAGTTTTTTAGGTATTCTCCAAGGACTAGACTTTATATATTTTTAAATGTATATCGAAATCTAAACCTTTTATTAAGTGAGACTCCCTACCACAGCGCAGTTTCAAGTATCCAAATTCTTCACCACGTGTTACAAGAATTAAGTAATTGTCAATATTTCCTTATGCAACTATCGGCTTTCCATACAAAATACATTAACTAGAATTACACCATAATGAATAAAAAATGTTTTACTTCTCTCCAGCAGGCATGCGCTAGTGATTTTTAGAACCAGTTCTGGTCCAAATGTTTGATCAAACAGTTAACACAAACCCTCGACTGGTGCGAGAAGGCATCATGTACCATGATAATCGAACAAATTGTTTTTGGATGTAACTCTTTAAGCGTTCCATTCATTCAGAATTGGGAAGAAACGTAACTGAAAGATTTAAAAAAAGAATTATGTGAGTTCATCTTGATTTCATAAATAAATATAGGTACAAGATCACGCCGAGTTTCTCACGTGGTACACAAAGAGAACACAGTGCTAGTTTTAGTGAGCTTCATTTCAGTAATAGATATAACACGACATTTAACTAAACAGCTTTTGTCAAGGGTCACCTTGGTCGACGAAGTCAGGACAGTCGGTCTAAGAACTTGGTACACAGTCCTAAGATAGATAAATGCTAACTCAGATATTGAAAGCAGCCAGGGTCCAGAGTGAATGTTCTCGACTTTGGTAGAGAAATATAATCATGAATAAGCAACGAGTTGTATTCGTTAGACGGATGCGGAGGTTAGCTTCAAGTTGCCGTCTATTGGCGCTAGAATAGGATACAGTAATAAAATCTACCTTTCTCCAAGATTCTTCACAGAGATACATACATCTATCACAGAAGCTATGATTATATAGTAGGTATGAGTGAATGAAAAAAAACAAAAACATTTGTTTTCGCATTTAAAACGTCGTTAATTAGGACATGAAAATATTTAAGCATCAAAATCTTCATATTTTTTTTTATTTCACAGTGATAAAGGCCAAGTAAGGTAATAGGGCTATGCTTGACATTATTATATTTAATTCTAGCTGTTATTACCGCCCCGCGGTTATTATTCTGGAACAAAAAATATGTCCTATGTATTAATTAATCCAGCTAATAATCTATATATCTGCGCCAAATTTCATCCAATTCTGTTCAGCCGTTTGGGTGAAATTTAGTAATTGATATGCTCACAAACGTTCTCATTTATAATATCAGTAGAAAACCGAATAATATTACATTATATTATAATGAACTGCATTTGTCATGCTATGTAATTTTTTCGAAGCAAAAAAATATTAACAACGAAAAAAGTATTTTTTTTAGATTTACATGATAAGTACTGTGTCTCATCTTTAATTATTTAATTAAATTTAATTATTAAAAGTTGAGTGTGGAGTGTAGGATGGGTGTACGGAATTTAAGAAGAGGTATGGCTGAAAAAGCGAAAGAGGTATGTAAGTCTAGAGAGAACTGGCGCTCTATACTCTCTGCCTACCCCGTTAGGGACTTGGCGTGATGATATGTATGTATGTAAATTTTCTTAACCAGAACAATGTGCATCCTCCGCCCATGAAGCAGCAGCGTCTATGGAAACTGAATAATACCTTTTAACTAAGGTATGCTACTATGAACTAGTTAGCACATGCATCAGTACATATGTTAGTATCTACAAACATATTAATCGACTACATGCACCTATAGCCTACTCACTTCTTTCACGCAAACACAGAGTAGCCTTGTATTTAGAGATTGCGATAATGTACCAAACCGCTTAATTTGAATACTATTTCAGAGTATGCAAATGTAATTTCTGGTTGGTTTTAGTCTGTATTTCTTAAATTTAATGGATAAAAAAGCCGTGGTTCGAGTATTCGAGTTTGAATGTCGACTGTGCTAATGAGTTTTTCGGAACTTAAGTACAGTGAGAAGCCACGAGCTTTACGGTGAAGGAAAAGATCGAGAGGAAACCGGCATATGTTTGAGAAGAAAATCAAAGGCGTACGTAAAGTCATGCTTGAGTAACGGAGATGGACTCGCCATCCGTCACGTTGACATCTAAAATATATCTCTGGTGGAAAGCGGGTGTGTGGGGACACACCTTCGCATACCCCCTTGGGGACCCTTGTCATTTTGTTGTCATCATGTCCTTTGTTACAAAACTTTTAAATATCCAGGAACAGGTACCATTTGAATTTTATTATTTATAACTTTCGAGAAACAATATTCTTAAATATGATTTTCCTGTTGAATCCATAAGTGCCAATTCTAAATAAAATTATTTCGCTTAGACACCTAAATCTGAACACGTGCACAAGGCTTATATTATTTGTAAGAAATATGATCGACAATTGCTTGCCAAATCATTTGTGACGACAAAGTATTTATTGCGGTAGGTATTACTATTATTTATGTGTATTTTATTATGTTTGTGTTATTTTGTAGTTGTTATGGAATTTTAAACATGCCAAGTACATGACGCTTACGTAGCCAAGTGCCTAGCCTAAAGTCCAATAGTATGACGCAAGAGGTAACGCACGTTTAACGAATGATGCAACTAAAATCTAGTATGACTTCCGATAATGTCTGAAGTAATCATATTATTTCACAATTTGTAAACAAATGCGTGTCAAATCATTATTAATGTTGGAATGTCTTATTGAGTGACAAAATACACTTAGACAATAGACAATCAGCATTGGTTCATGGATTAAGACAATGAAATTCAATTGTTTATTTTGAAGCCAAATAAATTGATTACTGAATTTGCAACAATTAAAAAAAAATACTGTTCGGAAATTTTGCATGGAATAAATACATCTTTATATAGCGAAACAAATTCCTATCACATTTTAAGTTTCTTGCGTATTACAAATATTACTCAAACAATATTTGAAAACTTGTTAAAATCACAATCCAAACACACCTGAACTGTTTTTTTACATTTGCTAAGCATGCATGACGACGGTAAAATAAGCACAGGCAGACAGCACTCGTATCATTATATAATATATACAAATATCGAATATAAACAACGTTCTTAAGATATCTCAAGAGCAAGAGCTATATATTGAGCCTTGGACCAAATAATATAATTTATATGTATACCTTTTATTTTTACATATACTTACAAATTCTGTTCCGCAGAGGAGTACTGTGCACGTCGAGCACACTTTCGTCCACTTTCAAATGAGAAATATCTTCTACGAGACTATTCTGTTTTATTTATGCCTTCTCTCGTGAGTCTACTCTGAGCTCTGGACAGAGGTGCTAATCGTTGAGCGAACACGAAGCGGCCGACGCGCGGCATCACGCCCAGTTAGCCCCACTTTACCCTATTTGGTTTTAATGTTACATTTCACCCGCAAACACCCCTCTTCCGGCCAGATCATTGGAAATATCGCCTTTTTTGTGGCCGCACCCGGCCGGCTACTTTTGGGTAAATATGACCCTAGTAGGTTTATTGATCACAAAAAATATTCGGTATGAATTACGCACTTGATCGCTCTGAAATAAATTACTTGTCTTGTTAACGATAACGACCCAGTTAACACTTTTGAGTGATAGTACCATTCATTATATTGTATTCAAGTTGACGGTACGTTTATGGGTGGATTCGAAAACCTGTCAATCAAATCAGAAATAATGATGAATGATATTGCTCTTTAAACCTATAAATAAAAGTTCTGCAAAATAATCGGTCCAAACTCCAAACCGTTCAAAATTTTACCTTCAACTGCGATCCCTGCTACTTTGAGTTTTTCCAGAAGCGGCATTAAGTTATTATATATTATTGGCTGTCAGTGGAACTCCGGCTACACTTGAGGGGAAGACAATAAAACGGTGTAAAAAAAATTATTTGTAGGTTGGTATATACAACTTAATAATATGGTTATTAATAGTTCTACATACCTACTTATAAAAAAATTAAGCTAAATGGTAGTTTATAATATGCTTGGACTCAATTATTTTCTTTAAACGCTGATAACTTTGCCCAGAACGAGAATAGGCATAATTTTCCTTTATTTGTCAAAGTGTCAAGGAGAATAAAAACACCGAAATTGCGAGTTAAATATGATTTAATTTCATCATTTTTCTTAGCAATAATATTTCGTCTTCTGCGTCGGAATACTTATATAATTAGACACAGAATACATAGACAGTGCCACGTTATAATTATTATGTATGTAAGCGCATATTTTTTAAAACTATTTTAACACATTATCTGGAATGTTTTTGTGTTTTGTAACACGTGAAAATGGAAAGTAAGAAGGAATGTAAAGCTCCACATTTAAACGACCAACTTACCGTGAACCCCTGTCTTTGGGTACAACTACACTGAGCAGTGTCACATTCTGCCGATTACTCATTCACCGGCTCATAGAATAGAGTTGGATTATAATTGTCATGTTTGTATTTAATTGTTGAAACATGCACAAGTCTACTAAAACATAGATACTACGCAGTCAAAAAAATACAGATGTTTCTATTATGTTCATTCTGCGTTCAGCTGTTTCCACTGGGTGTAAAAAATATTATATATAAAGATGTTTCTACAGGTCTATTAAGGATGGTAACCGATTTCAAATTAATAGTGTTATTGATTTCTAACAAAGCATTCCATACAAAATAACAGTTTGTCTCAAGAAACCTACCTTTTTATTGAAATCTCTTTTTTATTTAGAGGTAAATAATTTTGTCTAGGAATCAACATGAATCGAAACCTGGCTCTTAAATTAAAAAGCGTTCATAAAAAATTTACGTCGATTACGTGAAAACGAATTAAATTTCTTCGATACCAATTCGAAGATATATAATTAACATATATTAAAATAACAAACACTGAGGCATGGGTTTATTTGGACATCCTGTATAACTGTGTCATCATGAGATGAGATATCCAAGACTAATTGTTTTTTTATACAGCAAAAGGTGTAATTACTTTCTCCAATAATAGACACCAATGTAAATGTATAAGATAACTAATTACCAATTTGAAAATGATTACCATATTCTGTATAGTTCTTATTTTATTAATGTTTAACTAATTCATATATAGACAGACATATATAGATATACATAAAATTAATACACTAGTTACAACGCGAACATATAGTCGTGCACTGCCACCACTCTATGGCACAGATCTTAACAACTTATTACATTACAATGTCCACTATATAATTTATTTATATGGCAACTAATACAATCGCGAAACAACAAGGTTTTTATTGAACTGTATCTTGGGTTAAGGTCTATTTTAAGACTTTATTAAACTCTAATTTCAGGAGTGATTCAGGCCTTAAGACGCAGTGACGTTTTGAAAATGTCGTTATTTTACATCTACAAAGAAACAGGCGATTATGCAGTGTCTAAGAAAATAAAACAGTTATCTTCTAGAAGTTATAGGGTGCTGTAAATATATTATCATGACAGTAAAACAAACAGCTCCAAAGTAAAAATCAAATGTCAAAATTATTCAAGAGAGTAAATAATATTCACACCGAAACAGGATTTTGGGGACTTTTCAGAAATTATAAAAAAAAACATTTTTCATACAGAAAACTCTATCGTTGCAACAGATTTTTAAGCGAAAATAAAGTGAAGTATTTTATTTATCAAGTATTTATTTTATTTTATTCCATCCTTTCATTGTGCCCTATTATCATATTTTAGAACAACTGTCCCATTTTCTGAAGCAGCCTGTATTTGAAAGAACCGCAAGCATTACTAGTATCGGAAAATATTGACAACATAAAGAGATTCAAGAACCTATCACTCACATACGAACTCTTAAAATAATATTTACAAAGCGCTCAAAATCATACAAACAAATTCACAAACCAAACGGTAAATATTCAAATTAGTAAAGGAAAGGTTCAGTACATGGAGTTAGTGAAGAAAACTAGGTCATATCCACTGTGCTAATCACAAGAGAGCGGTTGGTTGGATAGATTTCAATACCCATAATTAAATACAAAACATTTTAATACAACTTTACATCTAACACCTACGTTTACAAATTTTGATTAATTTTTTGATAAATAAGTAAACACGATTTTCTTTATATATGTACAAGCAGATAACACGGTCCGTACTTAACAGTAAGCGTTTTAAATAATAACACACTGAGAATTGACGTAAAGGCGATTTGCTACACTGATGGCGAGCCAGCCGGTGCACTCGAGGCTTGCTTTACCCGTGACTGTTTGCCTAGGTGGAGCCTGTTCGCTGTCCGATTCCAAGCACCGGAGTTCAGCGGTGGTCTGGCGAATGACTCGTGACTGGCTACACTGCTATTTGCTCTTTCCATAGAAAACCTTTTTTCCTTTTAGAGCACGAGTCCGACCGCTGGTACAGAGCAAACGAGCGCCCCGATGTTGCACGGCCTTAAGGAATTTCACAGCTCTGGACGTCATCCCGGCCCGGCTTTTTTCCCCATTCAAATGTTTGCTCTCTCGCTTCAGCTACCATTCATGCGGCGTTTGAAACGCCGCGGCCACCGCGGCCGAGCTAACCTAACGCTATCCAGTCCACGTCACTGTTATAATACTGCGATAGTTGACTAATACTCTGTCCACTCACAATGTCCATCGACAGCTGGCAACGGAACGCGTGAAGCGTTGAAGCGTAAATGAGCAGCTAAGGATGGGAGTCTACGTGCCGTCGCAGTTCCTCCGCCTTTGATGCCTGCCGTGGTGGTGGCGCACGCCATGGCACGGCTGTTTGATGGAGTTCTGAGGAGGGGGCCGGAGTCTACGCTGCGGACGCCATTTGGGCAAATCTCCAGCCAGCCTGGTGTTGTGCCTGTTGATGTCGAAGTCGTGGGCTTCCATCATGAAGGAGAAACACTTGTGATGCCGCTCTGAAAGGCGACTCTTGCGGCGCTTGAATTGCAAACCACGCCGGTTGAACCCTATGTAGCGGTCTTCGTTCTTCACCAAGTGGTATCTGTTGTAGCCGTCCACAAACACCTCTTTGAACAGGCAGTTTGGTTGTTTCTCTGCTTGTGACTGTGTCTGTTGAACATAAGGTATTTTGAGAATCATGATAATTAGAAGAAGATGAAGCTCTATGAGAGATTGGCATGTGGAAGTGGATAGGTAGTTAAAACTCACCAATCGCCTGCCGACTAGCCGATCTCGGTTGAAGCAGAGGTACATATCCTGCACGGGCGAATGGATGAGCAAGTCGAGGGTGTACCCACGCGTACTGATGGTCAGGTTCGCTGCAACAAACATGTTGTAGGTTATTTAAAGACAGGGTCAGATATCGATTCCTCCCTAAAAATTCTCGATTTCATTTTGATATCTTAAACAACTATATGGGTGGTCAGAAGTCTGATAACTTAGTATGTACCTTAATGTATCGGTATGATATTTACACAAGGATTAAATTAAGGCTTAACTTTCCGATTTGGTTTCTCGCTCAAGGAGAGCACGCAGTTCAGACGCATGTTTTCGTAATATTCCTTTTATAAACTTAGCATAGGTAAATAAATTTACAAACAGTAGGTGGTCCTTGCACTCTAAAACAACGGTACAAACGGAAGCTTAGTCAATAATGTTTGGAGGATAACGTTGTGATAGTTAAGCAATAATCCATTATGTATTAATAATGACATCAATATTTTTTTTTATCCTTGTAGCTTTCCCAACCTCCTCGGCATCCAGCCGATGAATTAATTGACTCATAAGCGTACATATTAATATTAAATAGAAAGTAAATATTCCTGGAATGTTCAATCTCCACACCCGCTGGTAATCACGACACCCCGGGTGCATATTTTCTCATTCCAATAAACGCCGCTGGCTACGGAGCTATGTTATAAATTCAATTTACTAATGTATAGTCGAGCGTGTGAGGTGCGACCGACTAATCATTAATGATATTTGAACACTAATAAAATACAAAAATATAGCGTCGATAAATAATTAACTATTGCTAGACATTCAATACACGAACTGTTAGGGGAGATTTACATGTCGCACGCATGGGTTGTGGTTTTAATTAATGTGTTTATCGGTGTTACGAATCGCGACACTTGTTTCAAACTGTCTATATATATTTACAAAATATTGATAACGTGATATAACATACGATTAAATACAACTAAGTGAACTACACCTATTTTGATTTGGAATTTCAACTTTGCTAACTCTGTAAACCTTTCGGCCCTTATAGCTCAGATTGTTTGTATGTAAGTCTAGAGAAAACTGGCGATCTGCATACCCCGTTAGGGACTCGGCGTGATGATATGTGTGTGTTTAATTCTAAAATAGACACGTATACCACGGACTATTTAATATTCCGACAGCATGTGATCCGAGCGCTTATCAACATCAACAGATAACATAAAAGAGAAAAGTCCGTGCATGGAATTTGGTGACCATACGTCGGCTCTCCAATAAAAAGTATTAATACAACTAGTGCCTACGGCGGGCGCATGAGACATGCGCGCGTCATTTCAATTAACATTAAAAGATATAAAAATGTTTAGATCGTTCAAACATTTTATAATTCCACCTATATCAGTGAGAGTGTGTGAAAGTCGGATAACAGATAAACTATTGTTTTATAGACACCGATTGTTGCATAATCTAGAACTTCTCTTCGTATTTTGTGACATTATGATAATTATTTTATCTTTATTGAGATATTATTAAGATGCCTCATTGATATTCCGTAACTATTTGTTGTGTTTTGTTACACTCTATTATGAGGATATAATATTAAAATAAAATAAAATTTAGACCAGGAAGAGGATGTATGGATCAAACCTTCTCGCTTCGCGGAATCGCGGAAAAGTTTTTGGGTATTAACCAAAAGGTTTTCTGCGCTTTCGTCGACTTAGAGAAGGCATTTGATAGAGTCGTACGAAAGGAACTCTGGGACGTGTTGCCTGGATATAGAGTGAGCAGTTCCCTACTGCATACCGTGAAATCACTCTATAGTGCTAGCGAGGCGTGCGTTAGGGTTAACGGTGAGATGTCACCCTGGTTTGATGTGAAGTCTGACCCCCGACTGTATGTGCTGTAACAAGGGTGTATCATGTCTGCCTGGCTGTTCATTATATATCTAGATAACTGTCTGAGAGCACTAAGAACGCACGGATGTGGAGTGAAAATGGGAAACTTAGTGGTCCACTGCCTACTATAGGCCGATGACGCGGTTTTACTGGCGTCATCAGAGGGCGAACTGCAGTCACTAGTTACCATAATGAAAGAAGAATGTAAAAAGAAGGGGCAAGACTAAGGTTCTGGTATTCGAAAGAGATGAACAAGTGACCGAGTGTGCTATATCGGTAAATGGGCAAATTCTAGAGCAAGTTAATGAATTTGTATATCTAGGAAGCATGTTCACACGAGATGGAAAGTATGAAAAAGATATTGAAAGAAGGATAACTGCCGGAAATAAGGTGAATGGAGCCATGTCAGCGTTGATGGGCAGTAAAAGTCCACAACGCGATATTGGTACCTACCTTATTGTATGGCAGCGAATCCTGGGTATGTCAGAGGAATTATGAAAATAGCTTGAATGCAGTTGAGTTGCGTTCTCTTCGAAAAATATGCGGAGTAACGATATTAGATCGAAACCGTAATGAAGAGATTCGCAGATCAACTGGCGTGAATGTAAAGATGAAGAAAGGCATGTTACGTTGGTTTGGACATATAGAAAGGATGAGTGAAGAAAGATTGACGAAACAGATATACAAAGCAAAAGTGTGTGCAAGAAGAGGCAGAGGAAGGCCACGTTCCAACTACGTGGATCAAATAGATCGGACTCTCAAGGACGGGAACGTTAAGAGTACTCGAAACCGACGAGCATGTATGAACAGACTGATGAATGAGGACGAAGCGAAAGAGGTATGTAAGTCTAGAGAGAACTGGCGCTCTATACTCTCTGCCTACCCCGTTAGGGACTTGGCGTGATGATATGTATGTATGTAATATTAAAGGTTCACGCCTTCGCACAAGCGACCCCACAGTGATAAGCAAAGGTGCAATAGCACCCACTATGAAGAACATTAAATCTTTGATGCCCTTTAACTTAACGGTAGTTGGAGAAACTAATACATATTAATGAAAGCTTTGAAAATTAAATATAATGATATTACACGTATTTCCTAAACAAAAATACCTTCGTGAAACGAATGATTCTGAAAAAATTATATAGTACATTAGGGCTTCCAAAGTCTTGTAAAGCGATATGATCATCATCATGCGATAGATAGCGAGTCCCGTCTCAGTTCGTGACGTCATTGGAGTTGTACTCAAACGTGAGTATATATTTTTCACGATGTTTTTTTGCAACGTAAAACTCTTTGGTACAGCCGCTAGGTTCTGCCTGCAACCTTAATTTAGCAGACGACTACTTTAAACACTCACATAACTGCTGACTGCATGCTCACTAATGCGAATCAAAATCTAAATCAAAATATTTTATTTCACATTTAGGCCTAGATCGGCACATGCATCTAGAAGGTGCACGGTTCGGGTTGGTCGTTTCCATGGAGAAGAACCGGCAAGAAACTGCATGGTAACAAACACCAATTTTTGTCGTTATAGGCTGTCATTTCACCTGTCAACCTACAACGTATGAAGAAGAAAATGGGCAGTAAAGGTAGACTCGTAGAGTTTAATGACCCATGTGGGGTTGGACCTCTATCGGTATTCTACATTGGCTTCTGACTACATTCATTTGTCTTACCCTTCTAATTTCAAAATAGTCGAAAGTGGTAAAAGGGCCGTTAAAATATTCATCTCATAATTACTGCATTTCTTGACTCCCTTATTATAAGCTCGTCGCGTGACACACGTTCCAATGGCAAACAATTATGTATCAGTTTTTGGGAAAAACCACCACATGTATATTTTTTCGTTTGGGTTGGTAAGTGTACAGATAAATAGATTAACTATATTAGCTTCACGCATTCTTTATCTCTTTGCAATAAAATACTGTTTTGATAAAATACCCGAAAACATTCACATTGGCATTCCATTAATACTGGAAGGTGATATTTTTGCGGGTGAGTTCCCTTGTAAGGTTTTTTTATAATGAACGCTTTAACTAAGCGACTATTTTACCCATAACGAGTATATAATTTAAAGATGCATTTACTTTTAGAACATAAACTTACGCACATAAAAAGTTACAAAATTGATGTTCATAAAACGCCTCATAATTTGACATGTAGTCTCGAATGGATATCGAATGCCAGTGTATAAGCGTCTATTGGTGTAAACTACACTAACGGCACATTTTCTTACGAAACTAATCAACCGCGTAAACATTGCCCAATCTCCGTAATAGACACAGGCTAATTTTGTAAAGACAACATAATCTCCAGTCGCCAAAGTAAACAGCGCTTTGAAGTGACGCCGACGCATGAAATTTCACTTTTGTTTAACATTATCCTTATGTACACACATACTATGTATGCAACTATGGTTACACCGTGAAGAGTCTGTGTATGAATATGAGAAAACTGTCAAACGCGAAAGGGGAAATGTCTAGTAAATACCATATCACGTTATCTACTATTATCATATCGTACTGGACTTTCAGCATTAGCAATGCTACCTTTAAAAAGTACTTGACAGACTTGTAGGCAAGTCTCAAATAAAACAGCGGTACAGCGACTGCAATTCAAAATTACTGAGGAAATTTTTAACATTAGCAAACGTAGTGCAAAATACAGCAAGATATTCCACCAACAACTGACTACACAAAAGATGATATCAAATGCTTGGCAGATCGATCGATGTCCCGCCTATTAATCGATAAAATAAAACGATATTAAGATAAAAATCCGTGGGTGGTCAGAGTTCATGTTTAATGTATGAGAAGCGTCTTTCAACTGATACGTAAAAGAAAATATTTTATGAAACCGTAACTATCAGGATCATCAGAATGGATCCGATGTGAAATCGATTACGTAATCGCATCGAGAATCGATACATGCATTTTTTACTTTAAGTCGATTCAAGCGGCTAACAGTGGGTCAATGACTGACAATCGAAACTCCTGATAACGTTCTATCGATGTAATCTTCATACATGTTACCTGAATCATCATTCATCATCAGTTATCATGAATTGTTTGCTAGAACCACTCCTAAATACTTTTCTCAACAGCTGACAAATGTAATGTGTTGACTGTTATGTCGATCGGATTGCCTGGTGTTCAGAGTCACGCCCGCACCTTAACAAATCCATCACTATTAAATAATACTAATCGTATTAATTAATAAAGAGATGTGGAAATTAATATTTGATACATTCGGTTGCACCATGAGGCAACTTTTTGAAGAGTATTTAAGTATGCGTGTTTCTTCAGCTCTGTAAGCCTGAATAGCGTGTTGGTTTTGCAATATACCCTAGTGTATCTTGAATTTTGGAGTGTTGTAATGTGTTAATTAGCTTAGTACAGCGATAGACTAGCCATCTATCACGTTGGCACCTAAACAATATCTCTGGCGAGAAGTAGGTGTGTGCCTACCCCTTCAGTGACCTATGTTGCAAGGCATGAAGTCGAAGATATTTTTATAGCTTGTTTGAAAACTAAATCATGACACAACGGTGATTATGTATATAACAGGTATTATAATTTTCCTTTTTATTGGATGGATAACCAATAATACCTAAGGCTTGAAATATTGATTCTTTATCTATTCATATTACTTCTTTACTAATTAAAATCTCAAAGTTTATTTCAGTTACAGTAGCGCAGGTGACGGTAATATTGTATTGAAGCTCTTTGAAATTCACGAATCTCATCAACAGTTCAAGACCTGCTTTCTTGCTTGTCTTCTCTAATTGTATATTGACGATACACTTGGTTGATATAATCCTCGAATGCATAACGACACACCTATATCCATACACCTGTTAAGTAGTATATTATTTTAATATTATCAATTGATCCACGCTTAAATGTATGAAAAACGATCAAAATTTGAGAATTAGGTCTTAAAGAGATTTTGTAACGATAACAAAATATATCTGTTTTTAAATAAATTAAAGGCTTAAGATAAATTAATAATGTACAGACGGAAATGACGTTCGCATAGCACATTGTCAAAGGCAATAATGACAATTGATGGATTTGCATTGATCGAGTAGGTAATCAGGTGTTATTTCAAATGTTATTAGTGCTAACGAATAAAGCCTTCAAATATTAATACCTACTTTATTAATGATTATAGCTTGCATTAACTTTAATTAATTAAACATTTGGTTTGAATTTGATGAAGATGGATATTGATACATTAATACATAATAACAGCATTTTAGCGTGTCAATTTATTTGCGAGAAATTTTAATTCTATACAAAATACGTCTTCTATTATTTTTAGATATCAATGACACAACAATGCCTTAATCTATATATATATATATATATAGGAGATCCCATTTGTGAACTCACTCATCACGAAATCTCAGGAACTATAAGGCCGATTGACATGAAATTTGGTAGGAGTATTCCTTACGCGGTGTAGAGGTCAGCTAAGAACGTATTTGATGAAACTCAACAATAATTTACTTTTTCACCCGGGCGAAGCTGGGCGGGACAGCTAGTTATATTTTATATGTCTAGCTATGCCCGGCGGTTTCACCCACTTAAAACATATACTATGTGTTAATCCAGTTAATAATCTATCTCTGTGCCAAATTTTATTCATTTCGGCTCAGCTGTTCTGCCGTGATTGAGTAACAAACATCCATACATACTTTCTCATTTATAATATTAGTTGCACTTTAAGCATTGATTGTGATGTGGTTGTACCAAGAGCCTGTGATGCCAAGAGCCTGTGATACGACAATGACAAATGAATTGTTTTAGCTGACATTTACATACAATATACTTTTAAGCTATGTCGGTAGACTGCAGTAATCTTTGTGTAAATAATAAACCAAGCATAATTTTATGAATGGAAGATAATCGCGTGCAGTGAGTTGGTGTCTCATATTTTGACAATAAATTACATCGTTATCTCAACTTTGTACTAATCAACATATAAACGTATTAAGTACACAATTTTATTCAATTTACGTAACCTCTGATGATAATGATACGTAGTGGCGTATTCATACTTGTTCAATAAGTTCCCTTAAGTTAAATACAATATGTTTATTTTCTTTTCATTAAAGGTACAGAGAAGCGAAAGAAACCTAAACTGGACTGTTAAATATGTTTATTTAATGTAATTTTTTTTCTGCTCAAAGTGTAACATATTATATACATATTTTGTACATTATAATACAAGTAAGTGCATCTCTTACTTAACTATTTTATCAAATTGTTCATATGTTATAATATTTCTATCGAAATAAAAGTAACAAAGAGAAATAAAAGAATAAGTTTAAAGGCAGACAGAAAAGGACAACGAACGAGTTTGTCAAACCGCTTAGGTCCAGTTATCACTGGTTGCGTTGCGTTCAGATTACTATGATAAGCCGAATTGCATTGTGAGTTGTACCACTTTGTATCGTCATTACCATTGTGTAGATAGAGCGAAATCCTCTAACTGAGCCGTCTTGAGGAGATAAACACGTCGTGAGCCGGGATAACAGTGGTTATCGGGACAAATCCCGCAGGATCCCCGCTGCGGTAGGTAAGCATTTGTCGGGAGTCCTGTGTTAAATTCCTATGCTTCCTTAGTAGTTACAAGTGTATTTCCACTATTAGACGACAACTTTTAACATTAATATATATCTTAAGTAATAGATTATAGATTTATATGGTGGTAATAGAATACAGTATTCTAATATGCAGTAATATAGTAATATTGTAATTTAATGTACGATGAAGCTTAAAAATAAAGAAGTAGTAGTTAATACTTTCAAACTTGTATAGTAAGAATATTATATATAAAAATAGAGAACTGCCGCCCTGCTCTCTTTCTTGTGATCACGCCGATTCTCTCACGGGGTAGGCTGATGCCTACCCCGTGAGAGAATCGGCGTGATTATATATATGTATACATGTTTTATTGTTGGAAAGGGGAAGCAGAGATGTTGTAGCGTAATACAACATTTTACCTTATTTTCAAGTGTCAACGTGACAGATGAATAGTCTCTCCCCGTTTATTCAGCGTGACTGTACTATTTCAGAACGTGTTTATTGTAAAGACAGCCGAGGATCGAAATAACAATCTTTATTTTATATGGGACAACTTAAAAAATGGCTCATAGAGATAAATTATTAGCTGCATTTAGATAAAGGATATTGTTATGTTTTATTCCCCGAAAAATCTATCCATTTAATAAAAATTTACGCTATCGAGGCCGCGGGACAGGGCTAGTAAGTTATATTTAACTAGCTGTCCCGCCCAGCTTCGCTTGGGTGAAAAAAATATAAGTTCCTGTAACACGATCGCACATAACAAAGTAAGAACCAAAACCATTTGAACAAATTAAAAAAATTCGTCAAAATCAGTCCAGCCGTTTAAGAGTTTAATTATAAACACACGCACAGAAGGTGCGAATGTTCAACGTGATGTCAGACAACGGAAACACGCTCGGAGGAAGCTAGCGCCTTCCCGGCGACAGGATACACGGATAAAGCTGTAAACACGGATCTACTGAAATCCTTTCCATAGTAATACCTTAATCTTGGATGACTTAATAACCAGTTGTTATTTTTCATATCACAAGAGGTGTGACATTAGAGAATCTATTTTAGAAACAAATATAATGTAACATACCTACCTACCTAATTCAATGATACTGGAAACGTTACGTGAACATTCAATAGAATTACTATTATCAGGATCTGAGTCAAATTGTAGAATGAATCATTGGACCGATCATGCAGTGAACATAGACGAGGATGCGAAACACACGTACGTGCAATAATCGTTTTTCCTACATTCCGTAGTGGCTAATAGTGACTGACATTACAATTAGGCTATTTACATTGTTAGTATGGTCGTCAATGGCGTGGCGATAATGGCCAAAACATAAATTATATGAATCACTACACGAAGAACACCTTGCTATGTTATATGAAGACGAATGTGGACGAAGCGAAAGAGGTATGTATGTCTAGAGAGAACTGGCGCTCTATACTCTCTACCTACCCCGTTAGGGACTTGGCGTGATGATATGTATGTATGTATATTTGAACTCCTCTCAACTTAACTAATGGTCTGTTTTATTTGAATGTGTTCTAAGTATATTTTCCTTATCAGGTACCTTGTGTAAATAAATAGTTGTGTGACGTCACACGTGCATCTTTACATACTTGGACAAGAATCCTGACATTTGAGTTGTACATTATATTTTGTAACGTTTTAATACATTCAACATATCTCCATTTGGGTAAATGCCATGTGCTACTGGTATTTTTCATCAATAATTTGTCGATACTACAAGATGGGCTGACGAAAACATTTATTAGTATTTACGATGCAGCTGTAAGCTGTAGTAGAACTCACTCTTCGATATAGCTATTTAAGATGCCAATGTGACA
>JACCPG010002572.1:0-14513 GCA_016069955.1 Drepana arcuata | reverse complement strand
ACCAAAGATGCGACAACTTTTTGGAGTCTCCCACTCTCTCCTATGTAGGTACGTTACTCGATCGTTACGATCAGTTGAAAACGTTGTATATCCTACGAAAATGGCGATGCTGTTCAGTTCTGAGAGCAT
This sequence comes from Drepana arcuata, assembly GCA_016069955.1. Classification (NCBI taxonomy): domain Eukaryota; kingdom Metazoa; phylum Arthropoda; class Insecta; order Lepidoptera; family Drepanidae; genus Drepana; species Drepana arcuata. The sequence continues at coordinate 14,384 of JACCPG010002572.1, read as the reverse complement.
AGTACTATATCACAACAATTATATGTGATATATCTATATCACAACAAAGCCTTCTCTACAATGAAACAGATTTATCCAATGTGCAATAGCATTTTGCGCAAAATTGTCGACGTAAACATTAAAACAAAGATCCCGGCCAAACAAAACCTCTGTTCAAACATTTTATCTGGATTAGAGTTAATCCCAACAATTTTGGATTTCCAACACTTGTCGTCATAACGGAATATTTGCTGCAGCTTGTTCCACAAACAAACTTCATATAAATTATATACATTTACGTTATAATGTCTGCTCTTATCGCACTGAAAGTAGGGCAGTTTTGTAATGTTGCATTCTTACGATGCAAGGAAATTTCTTCTGTAGATAAATACCAACCTACGAATATCATACAATATTTTGCTTAAGATAAACATGATAGCACTGGCCTGCAGGGATCAATCAATAACATGCTCTTTATTGTAATTTATTAGCTAGCATAAACTCTCAAAACTTTCAGACCTGAAATTTCGGTCAGTTTCGTTTGTCCAACATTTCAATAAAAAAAAATTTCAAACCTAGATATATCATTGTTGCGATAAGATCAATTCTATTTATGATTTTGTATTAATATTGCCTTGCAGGTAAATTCCCAGTTAAAGACCCACAAGGGTCCTCGCAGGGGTACGTGCACAAACATCTCCCGCTTTAGGCTGGATATATAATTAGGCGCAAACGTGACAGATGGCGAGTCCTTCACCGCTTCGCGAGTAGGTATATAATTATCATCAATAGGTAAATATCATATAATTCCTCTGAATAGTAGGTTTTAACTATTGAATCAAGAGTATAAACGCTGTACCAAGGAAACATACATGAAAGTGAATTATTGAAATATGCCTAAAACTTCGTTCCGTATTTTCTGATACTCATACATCTTGAAAAGCATGTAAATTTGTTCCAGCTTCAAGGAAAAGTTCGACGCAAAATATTTTCCTACAACTTGTACATTCCTTTTACAGTTAAATAAATATTAAGATAAATGTATGTATGTTCGTGTTTACTGGCTGGCATATTGTAAAAGTGAAAGTATGTTTGTCCAATAACCGTTCTACATATTATATACATATAGTAACCAATGTTGGCTTAACTTCAAAGCCAATTTGGCACAGAGTTTCTTTGTAGGCCCTAAAAGGACATGGGATATCCTTTCACTCACAGAAACGTGAACTTTTATTTAAAAGGTTTCATCACTGCAATGAAAAAGATCATTTAAAATACACATCTTTCATATAATATTAAAAAGACATAGATAAAAGAGTGCCAGTTCTAGACCTACAGACCTATTTCGCTTCATTCACGTTCATCAATACCTCCATACATGCTCGTCGATTCCCATCCTTGAGTGCTCAGTTTAAGTTACTACAACTTCAGGTTAATACCATCTTGTCAATAGCATAAAGCTTAGACAAAAGTACCGCACGGAATATCCCGTTTAAAATTGGAATTGTCTCACTAAGGCAGGTCAACTAACATAAGTTGTACCAGATACTAGATAGTAGGTAGTTTCCAGGGTCCAAAAGGAATAGATATGCTGTAGATGTGGACTCGTCCTTATATCCAACACACATATTCCTCTAAATGTACGACAGGCGACGCAAGATACTCGTGTGTACCTATAGAATACTGCAGGAGCCAGGCCATTAACAGCAATTATGATTTTCCACAATTTAAGTGCCGTGATGGCCGAGTGTTTTCGAATCAAAGGCGTATGCATAGTCGTGCTTGAACAACAGTGGACTCGCCATCTGTTACAATATATAATATATTTGGCCTATATATTTGGTCCATTGTGGGAAGTTGTGAGGATATAATTTTTTATTCAATCTAAATATTGCGTCCTCTAACAAAATTATCTTTGGATAATATAATATGTATGGATACGTTGGTACCCTAAAAGCTGCACAAGGCTTTGTGGCAGCACTCTGGTTGATTTAAAAATGTCTCTTTGACAGCACTGATTGAAAATGTCAATCTAGATAATACTTTCCTATAGCAAGCGGTTTAGTACTCGTATTAGTATGATGGAATGGCACTGATTTTGTTGAATCTGTTTATATACACATACCTACGTATTTCGTATGCAGTAGAACTTACAATGATTCGTTCACTTGGAAGACCTAAGATCAATAAAAGAAGCATTAAGAGAGGCATCTCTTGCAGCTAAGTGATACTTACGCTGAAAAATTTTCGTTGCTCGTTTATGTTCATACCTTCTCTCCACCTTACAGAAGATCGCAGCCTAATAGCTCGGCTTCTGAGTATCGCATTGTTTTGAGTAAGGTTTCTAGAACTCCATAAGGAAGTAAGCGGGACTCATCCATTTGATCCATTATGCTGCAAGCATAAATACTTCACCTAACTTGTCAGCAACACGCGACCATGATTAAATGATAAATTAAATTTATAAAGAGCCGTGGTGGCTGAGTGGTTCGAGCAGATGCTTGCGACGCAAAGGTCGCAAGTTCGAATCCCGACTGTACCAATGAGTTTTTCTAAACTTAAGTACAGTGATTAGTCACACCACGAGCTTTACGGTGAAGGAAAACATCGAGAGGAAACCTGCATTCGTCGGAGAAGAAATTGAAAGGCGTATGTATAGTCGTGCTTGAGTAACGGCGATGGACTCGCCATCTGTCACGTTGGCACCTTATATACCTCTGGCGGAAAGTGGGTGTGTGGGTATTACCTATACACCTCTGCCTACCCCTTCGGGGACCCTAGTGGGATGGCGTGAGGATATATTATTTATAATATATATATTATTATTATATAAATTTATAAAATAAAATGCCTTCACCAATGACCATATAACAATACTATAAATATAATTAAAACATTTAGTATACTAAGGAATGATCTCATTGTGTTTTAATTTTCAAGTTATATGTTATGACAATAGCAATTTAATAAATAATAATTTAAGATGTAATTTAATAGAGTCCAGTATTATTTTATTGCTCCACCCAACAGGGTATTCTATTCGTTTTTAATAATGAATTGTAAGCTGTAGCAGATTTTACATAAATATACATATCACGCAATGCTAGTTTGTAAATCTACATGACCGATACGCTGCTCACTCTGCTACCCAGTCAAAGCTTCACGTATCCATTAAACTTATCGTATTCAGCAGTATATTAAAAATAGCATTAAAAACGTTTCTTAAATCTTCTAAACCACATATAGTCAAACCTTTGATACATCGATTTGATTAAATATTCAAGACTGATATATCATTCAAATTACAGTTACAAATTTTCATTACTACGCCAAAAAGCCAACAAGCTCAATAATAAAGAAATATACCTACAGCTAAAACGTAACAACACCCTTTCATAGAGTAAAAATCTACAGGCAATCTCGGCAGCTATAGCGGACGTTAAATTTATAGCAACAATAAAATGTCGGATGTTTCCTTCCCCAGACTAAAAGCACAAACCGGGAATGTTTGAGGTAACACACCTATATGGAAGGATCATTTGTAGGTTCACGGATATACACAGTTTACGAATCGAGAACAATACATTTTAAAGACTAACTTGCTATTTACTGATTACATAAAAGAGTTGGTTTTTTAACTTAGCGTGAACAATTAGTATGAAATACATATTGGAAAAACTAGCTGCATTTCGCATGTCAAGAAATTTTGAGCATTTCTCTTTCGTAAAAATTTCAACAACTCTTTTCGCCCTCTAAGGAATTTAGAAAATATACTGTATTTTGCAAAAGGGGCGTTATTACTCGATTGTTCAACCCTTTTGGACATGAAAAAGCAAATGAACAGTTTGAGACAAGCTTTATACCAAAACCCTGTTCTAGTGTTTGTACACAACATGTTCCTTGTTCAATTATAGCTCAACTGTCTGCAAAATTTCATGAACATCGAATGAGCGGTTTCATTAGTAAAGCTAACACAGAAACCGCAAATGTAAGCCAAGCCGCAAGATAGTTTACGTATCGTTGCTAAAGATCCCAATCATCATTATCAAGAGGATTATCTTCTATTTCTGCAGCGAGGATAGCTTTACTCTTATTTTGATTTCTTCTATAAGAGCATCAAGTAAAAATTTTATAACAACCCCGACTTGTTTCATCCAAAAGATTTCAATAATTCATCAAGTTGTTTTAAGTCTTTCTTTAGCGGCCTTATACCTTTGCATCGTCAAGGCAAAAATAGCTTTTGTAGCACCACATTTCTAAACCTTAAACTAATTTAGCTTCAGTAAGTTTCCAAGCATCTTACAGAAAAATGGAACAGTCAACGCTAATTCTTGTAAGGGTATTTTTTTATTTGCCGTCTCTTATCCGAGCATAGTTTTATAATAGGATAGGGATAATATGTTAATAGCATCGTATTAAAACCCAGTCTAGACCTCTGTATTTGATTAGCAACTAGGAAGTGCCTGGCTGGAATCCTTTTGGTCTTTCCAATGTTCGTTTAAATAGCAAAAGCTCCCAGAACGTAAGCTTCGAGATGAAATATATAAAATATAATAAAAAACGTATTAAATGCTTCAGCTGTATTCTCTGGGAAGGTGAAGTCCTAAATAGGTACCTCCGTATCTCCTAGCGACTTTGTTTAGATGTGTCGAACTTCTTTATGTGTTTTTAAGCATTAAAATCGTAAGCGAGCAGAGAGCATTGTGAATTCCTGTAGAGTACAGTTTGTACGGGCATTATGCAGATCCTTATTTTTATATATATCATACTTCTGTGCGTGTGTATGTGACTGAACTCCTAAACGGCGGGACCGATTTATCAGTTTATATTCATAACTTTTTGCAAATTGTCTTTCATCAATGATCTTTTTACAATACTTTCAAGACGTATATATTATTTTATTTCAGACGCATACAAATATTACTAAAAAATCATTGCTCATTAATTGTACATGAAGTTATCTAAATAGCTGATTGATAAATTCAGTGTGATACAGGCATGTCGTATATTAATATACATATAAAAATCCCAATCGTACTAATGAGTTTTCCTGAACTTAAATACAGTGATAAGTCACACCAAGTGCTTTACGGTGAAGGAAAACATCGAGAGGTCACCTGCATACGTTCGAGAAGAAATTCAAATACGAATTTATATAAATATAGTCGTGATTGAGTAACGACGCTGGACTTGGCATCTGTCACGTTAGCACCTAAACACTGGCGAAGAGTGGGCGTATGTGTACTACCTTCACACCTCTGCCTACAGCTTCGGGGACCCTAGTGAGAAGATGTGAAGATATAACCCAATATATAACTCATATTTAATTATATAACCCAAAGCAAAACCATATGATAAAAGCTTTTAACAACCAGTAGTTTGGAACAAGAATTCATACAACGCATTGAAGCAATAACTGTCAAGACATTTAAATAACCCAAGCATAAAATGTTTATTGGTAAGTACCTCCTCGCATTGTAATCACATCTTAAAGTAACAATATATATATGTCAATAAAACTGAAGAACTTTGTCGTCGTAAGTGCTTTCACGATAACACGAGTGTGAATCAAAACATAATAACACAAGTACTCGTACGAAATGTAAAGGGCGATACGACCTCCGAACAACTCAGCAGACATGAAATACAAAAGATAATTGGCGTTTCCGAAGCAATTACACTGGTTTCCGTGCGTACAAAAATATCAATTCGACAAAAGATTTCGTTTAATAAGTCCGATGCAAAATGAACCTTACCCCGTTCAATTACAGCAGGAGTTTTCTAGAACCAAAAAGATGATTATTTGCGGAAATGTTGCTTTACCTATATCATCGCGTACGCATTGACGTAACAAAACGGTAGCATTACCGGTTTTCGTAAGAGATTTTTGAATTATGTTCCTCATGTGGGTTTGTGACTTGCTAATTGTTCATTAAAAGTACTTTCGTTCGATGTTTACAACCCAAAGAAGAAATTGATAAAATATGGATTCTTTTATGTTCAACGGCTGGAAAAATTAAAATTAAAATAGAGTCTTCTTCCTACACTTTTTCCTATCAGGGTAGCTGCGATCAATTCAGGATCCAAATCGCGTTGGCACCTGAATATAACATAAGCAAAAAAAGCGATAAGAAAACCACTGTCTATCGCTCCGGGAACCTTCCTTTGTGGGCCTCATGCTCAGGCTTCATCATCATCATCATCAGCCCACTCTAGTCCACTGCTGGACATAGGCCTCCCCTAAGCCATAGCGCCCTGTCTTCAGCTTGCCGCATCCAGCATCTGCCAGCAGTCCTTCGCAAATCGTCATCCCACCTGGTCGGAGGGCGTCCTACACTACGTTTGCCTAGTCGAGGTCTCCACTGAAGAACACGTTTACCCCAGCGGTTGTCGGTTCTTCGCGAGATATGGCCGGCCCACTGCCACTTACATGCTCAGGCTTAGTAAGAATATATTTCAAAAAGGCCAACAATAAATTTAGTCCAATAGTTTCGTTATTATTTCAAAATGTTCTTGCCTATTTCTTTCCCGTAACAGTACTAAAAGATGTTACGGCATCGGATGCCTGAATAAACGCGGACATTGTTTGAACAATAGGTTCTTAATGTAAACACGAAAATGCGGGCATACTTCAATTGCGTAACGTAGATAGAAAGCTGCAGGCGCTTAGGTTGGTATACTATGGGTCTGTACAGCACATTCACAACAAATTTCCAATTCTTAATCAAAACATCTTTACTTAATTTAATACTAAATTATTATTATATCACGGCCTCCCACAAGAGTACCGTATAGGGTAGGCAGAGGTATAATGGCACCCCGATTTTTACTGGAGATATACTCGTATGTGCCCACGTGACAGGCGACCTTATCGCCTTTCAGGCCCGACTTCCAAACTGCATGTGCATTTCCTCTTCATATTTCCTTCCCAATTCAGCTTTGTCACTAACTTACTTTTAAAAATCTCAGTGGTTCAAACTGTGACTTCAAAGCGCAATCTTTATTTTGTAAGCGCTGACTTAAGCCACTCGGCTTCCACGACCTTTTACGATATCGACATAATATAATGTATATATCCTCACGCCTTCCCACAAGGGTCCCCCTAGGGGTAGGCAGAGGTGTATAGGTAATACCCACACACCCACTTTCCGCCAGAGGTATATTAGGTGCCAACGTGGCAGATGGCGAGTCCATCGCCGTTACTCGAGCACGACTATACATACGCCTTTTGAATTTCTTCTCAGACGTATGCAGGTTTCCTCTCGATGTTTTCCTTCACCGTAAAGCTCGTGGTGTGACTAATCACTGTACTTAAGTTCAGAAAAACTCATTGGTACAGTCGGGATTCGAACTTGCGACCTTTGCGTCGCAGGCAACTGCTCGAACCACTCGGCCACCACGGTTAATCGGATATCGACATAGAAACCAGTTTAAAGATTCTTTGAATTTTTATGCAAAATTTTAACCTTTTGGGTAAGGAAGCATAGCTATAAATCAGAGAGGTCCATGCGCCAATAAAGATACGCGTGGAGGTGATAAAAATACTGGCAAAATGGATTGGTTTTAGCTGTGGGTTTGTTTTAGCGCTTGCCCAAACTCGGCGGAAGAAATTTGGGTTGCAATTCGTATCTCTATTGAACTCTCTTGATCCCAGTTTGTCTTCAACCTCATAAAATTACCTAATCACAGACATAGACGACGACGTTTTTGCTTATTTTTCTATCCTATATAAATAAATAAATACCTGGGACAATTTCACACAAATTGACCTAGTCCCATGTTTTATAGCAAAGCTTGTGTTATAGTAACTATATTCTTGGACACTACGAATAAAAGTCACAATAATAATTGAATGTAGATGGGACATGCACAGGATCGCTACGCTAAGGAGGTTTTTACCAAATTAGTTCAAAAAATCTGAAAATTAAGGAAGCATAATTTAAAAATATTTCAGTATAGTATTTTAGACTAAGTCTTAGATCATAGGCCTATCTACGCGCCTTCCTACACTGGTAAACAGAGGTTTAGGTGCCAAGGTAACAGATGACGAGAGTCGCCGTTTCTCAAACATGTAGGTACCTATATAATTATTTTACGTTGTTTATTTTCTTTTCAAGTTTACGCAGGTTTCCTTTGGGTGTTTTAAATCACTGCAAAGCTGGTGAATTAGAAAAAACTTATTGGCAAAGTCAGGATTCGAACTTGCAGCTACTGCGTTGAAGACAACTACTTGAACCCCGAGGCTATGCTCACCCATAGTACAATTTTTTTTTTTATCTATGATAGGATATTGATGTATATAGATACATCATATCCTATCATAGATAAGAAATAGCTAGTTATAGAACTAGCAATACTATGTACTAATGCTAAAAGGAACAGTTTTTAAAGGCAAGAACATATTTTTACTATAAACGCCGTATAGCTTATACGGTGTTAATAATACAAAAAACCTCAGTGCCTAATTTAATTCGCTACTTTTCAGCCATTGGCACGATATTGACGAGCAAACATGCGTACAGTGATAGTACAAAAACTAGATTGTGCCCGCGGCTTCGCCCGCGTTGTGTTCGAAAAAGTAGCTTTGGAAATTTTCCTGCTAGAATCGGTTCAGCCGCTATGCCGTGAAAGAGCATCATACATTATAATATAAGAACTTTGAATTTTTCAGGAAAAAAAAAGTAGTCTATGTCCTATTCCTAGGTATAAGCTATCACCATTTCAACTTTCAGCCAAATCGGTTCAGCCTTTTGGCCTTGAAAGCAAACATCCAAACTTACAAACTTTCACATTTATAATATTAGTAAGATAAAATAGTAAGGTTGTAATTGATAAGACAAATATTTCAAGCCGTGGTGGCCGAGTGGTTCGAGCAGTTGCCTGCGACGCAAAGGTCGCAAGTTCGAATCCCGACTGTACCAATGAGTTTTTCTGAACTTAAGTACAGTGATTAGTCACATCACGAGCTTAACGGTGAAGGAAAACATCGAGAGGAAACCTGCATACGTCTGAGAAGAAATTCAAAGGCGTATGTATAGTCGTGCTGGAGAAACGGCGATGGACTCGCCATCTGTCACGTTGGCACCTAATATACTTCTGGCGGAAAGTGGGTGTGTGGGTATTACCTATACACCTCTGCCTACCCCTTCGGGGACCCTTGTGGGAAGGCGTGAGGATATATTATATTATATTATAAATATTTCAACACACATATACGAAAACATTCGTACGAAATACGGTAAAGAGGTTATAAACTTACTTTGAGACCACTTACGCTTCCCCGTCCCACATTCAACAATTGCGTCATGCTCGTCGATTTTCCAGTACTTTTAATGCTCCTATCCCTAATTGTTCCATTGGTTTGATCTAGGTTGTTGAAATATCTCCTTCGTTCAGACAACCACATTACATATTCGTTATGTCAACCCGTGAAGACACATCCTACCCATATGACCAAAATAGCGTAACACGCGGTCTTTCATCTTTACAATCACACCCTCAGTTCCTTTGTGTGGTCGTGGGTTCGATATAAATATTTCCTCAAAATAAACTTATAATATTTACGCCCTCCTAAGGGTCACCGATTAGCTCATAATCTATCCCTTTGCCCAATTTCATACAATTCCGTCCTAGTTCTCAATTTGTCTGTTCTGACGTGGTCGAACACAAGCGTCCTAAATAAAATTCGTATTTATAATAGTAAGTAGTAGGATGGCAAAAAATATAGTAATCTGTTTTCAAAAGACCATTTATCTATTGATCACTTTATTGAATTTATTTATTTAAGTAGGACTCGAGAGTCGTTAGCTATATTTAATATTCATTCTGCAGATATTATTACTTGGTAACCTTACTTTAATATGCGATGAACACAAGCCCACTTCTAATGGGTGCAAAGTTTATAACATTTATACGTATACAGCCTGTCACGCATAGGCCCAAGATATTTCTCGGATTAGAACGGTATTCCAATTAAATTCAAGGATCTAACGTTTATTAATTAGCATTTGGGTTTACCATAAACCAACCCTGAGTAAGTTTGAGCTAGGGGAGTTGTATGGGCGTAGCCAGGGCCGCCGTAAGCGGGCGTGCAAGGCGTGCACCGCACGCGGGCGGCACGTCCAGGGGGGCGGCAAATCGGGCGGGCGACTCATACCTAATTCAAGTCATTTTACCCCTGACCGATCAACTCCTACGCAGAGGGCGCACATAGGATACCAACTTGGGGCGCCTAGCCCACAGCGGGCTAAATCGCCTAAGGCGTAATTGGCATCCATTAAAACTAAGATGCATTACCGAAGGCGTCTGTCTTTTTATGAAAGTTAGTTAGGGTATCCCTTTTGCGTTTCCTTCTCAATTGGTTGGTTAGGTACCTAGATACTTGTCGATGAATAGTAACGATGGCACCTTATGTTGCAATTATTTTGTTAATAGTTCTTTTGACGTTTCGATTCAATTATTGATATTTAAACTTGGCTAGTGTAATTATAATTCAATCATCCGACAGTATAAAACAGAAGTGCAAAGGAATCCTAATTATGGTAAGTACTAAGTTTATTTGTAGACTTATCACAATAATTACTGTTCAAGGAACAATAAATAAGGTATTTTAAGTATTTAATAATATCGTTTTAGTATATCAAATTCGTCTTTAATATTAATTTTGAAAATTAATTAATAGGTTATGTTATGATCGAAATAAACTTATTGTAGAAAACGTGTATTGTAAAAAGCCGTGGTGGCCGAGTTTCGAGTACTTGCCTGCGACACAAATATCGCAAGTACGAATCTCATCTATACCAATGAGTTTTCCTGAACTTATTTCGATATTTTAAACGAAATTAATGCTCTGTGCAAAATGATGCAGAGCCCAACAATGAATACTCAAATCTGCATAAATTTGTTAAATAAGTTGATTGATAAGTTCACAGAATATCGCACGGCTGAACACTTGATACGAAACGATGTTAGCAGAAGCTTCCTAAGTGGCTCAGGAACTCGACGTAGAAACAGATTTCCCACCAATACATACAATTCGTCCAAGACAAAAAATCAACGCAATTCCACTATGAACACAATGATGAAGTTTTAGTAGACCCCAAAATCAAATATAGAGTAGAGTTTTATTTTAGAATCCTAGACCAGACAATAACTTCTTTAAAGGATAGATTTGACGAGTTAAAACATTTACCGACGTGTTTGGCTTTTTTAGCAATAACTTATTTAATTATTCCAATGATGAGTTAATGAAACATTGTAAAGTTTTAAATCTGAAACTTAAAGATGATTCAAGTAGTGAATCAGACATTGACGGTATCGATTTATTTAATGAAATCATTGCATTAAAGTTGCATTTTGTTGAAAACCAGTCTAATGATCCACAAGCCTTATTACAATATCTTTTTACCAATGACTTAATTTCAACATTTCCGAACACAGCAATAGCGCTAAGAATATTACTTACACTGGCGGTTTCAGTAGCATCTGGTGAAAGATCATTTTCAAAATTAAAAATTATAAAAAACTATTTAAGATCAACAATGCTTCAGCAAAGATTAAGCTTTTTAGCTATGGTTTCTATTGAACATGAAATTTTAGACAGTTTGGGTAAAAGAAAGTTGATAGAAGATTTCGCAAATGTAAGGCAAGAAGAGTTAAATTTTTGTGAACAAGAATAATAAGGTCTTAATTATTTAAAATACATGTTTTATCGTCGTTAAGTTGTTTTTTTCTCCACCATAATGTGAAAACATTAATTATCCTTTTTTTTTTTTTAAAAAGACTCAGAGTAAGTAGTCGTAGGGCGGCATAATCGGTATTGCACGCGGGCGACGAAACAGCTAGCGGCGGGCCTGGGCGTAGCATTCTTGAAGGAAAGTGAATTCCATCCAGGCTTACTATGTAAGTGTGCTGTTAATTTGTTAAGAGATGCTTAGCCTTCAAATTAAGCGCTTGCTACTTTTGCGTTCTAAGTCAAAATATTTCGTATTTTGTATTCTTAAGTTTTTCCGAATTTAACACTATTTTTATAGTTTTGCGACCACCTAGAGAATATTCTTTAAAAGTAAATAAAAAGCACGTCTGATATTTAAAGATAATAATGAATAATAACTACCAAACCAAGTCTAATAAAGCTAAAGAATGAAAGGCGGTTTTTTTTCCAGTGTTCGTATGCAACCTTGAGTGGAAGTTTTGTTGATAGACTTGGTTGTTTTTCTGCATAAATATATATATATATATATATTGCTTATGCCCGCGGCTTCGCCCGCGTGGAGTTCGAAAATGTAGCTTTGGAAATTTCCCTGCTAGAATCCGGTCAGCCGCTATGCCGTGAAAGAGCATCATACATTATAATATAAGAACTTTGAATTTTTCAGGGAAAAAAAAGTTGCCTATGTCCTTTTCCTAGGTATAAGCTATCATGCCATTTCAACTTTCAGCCAAATCGGTTCAGCCGTTTGGCCGTGAAGGAACCGCAAACATCCAAACTTACAAATATTCACATTTATAATATGAGTAAGATAAGATAAGATAAGATAAGATATGTGTGTGTGTGTGTGTGTGTGAGTAATACATACAATTGTAAACTACTTATTTGACTTAGGATACATTTAAATATAGGTGTGTGTGAGCAATGCCAAATAATTTTATACTACTACGAATTTATACTTAACATTTTTTTATACAACAGGAGTGGCAAACAAGCCTATTTACGCTTACAATACCGAAGTATCACTTGCGCGTTGCCACTCTGTGTTCGGAGAGTTATACTGTACTGGCAGCATAATGGGACTAATCCCTCTGCTGCCAACACAATATAACAATCCTTCCCCCCTCCCCAAGGAGTTCATTACTGGAAACCTTGTTCACCGCGTAGGAACACAACACAAAAAAAAAATATTTGGCTACGGACTTCTATAAGGTGGAGGTCCTGCCCCAGTCGGGCAGCTCCAAATTAGAACGGGAAACCTGATATGCCCTACCTCTCTTAAACATATACATGCACAATAGAAGCTGATAAAAAAAAATTATGGAAATGCGAAGGGGAATGCGAATGATATGCACTTGAATAATTGGTTGGAAAAAGCGCTCGACCACGAAATGTAGAGAGTTGGGAGGCCTTAGTCCAACAGTAAGACAACACAAGGCTCATATAACAATTGAGAATGCATAACAATTTAGCCTCTGACCTCAAGTCTTTTCAAGTCAGTCATTCTAATCATGTCGTGATGTAAAATAAAGGCAGCATACCAGAACTATGTATTGAAAGCATTCTTAGAGTAAGGCCACTGGAATGGCAAAAAATAATATTAATTGTGCCCGTGTGGTTCGAGTAGTCGCCTGCAAATTAGAGATTGCAATTTCGAATCCCAACTGTAGCAAGCTTTTTATGAACTTGTGTAGAGTAATTGATCACTGTCTATAAGCTTAGAAAGAATGAAAACATTTAGAGGAAAACTGCATACGCTTGAGAAGAAATTCAAAGACATATTTAAATTTGAAGACTTCCTTTGTGGGGAGGCGTGAATAATGTATATAAGAATTTGTCGGCCGCCTGGTCTATGTAAGTAGTCTGGATAAGAGGTCCTGACTGCAAAACTTGAGGTCACAGGTCCGATTCCCGCTGAGTGCAGCGTCCTCACGCCTTGCCTCAAGGGGTAGGCAGAGGTGTATAGGTAGTACCCACATACCCACATTCCGCCAGAGATATATAAATATATCTAATCTATAAATATAAATATATCGTTGCTGGTTACCATAACTCTAAATTTGTTTGATTTGGAAAGTGGGTGTGTGGGTATTACCTATACATCTCTGCCTACCCTTTCGGGGACCCTTGTGGGAAGGCGTGAGGATATATTATTAATATTATAGACATTTCCACTCAAATTGGCATTTGAGTAGCATGGTCCCAAGGTAAAAAAATATACATATATAATTAAGTGTGTAAACTCTCGCATTCGCATGGATTAAGGCTTTCTGAAATTTGTGAACGCATACGATTCCACTTATCTTAAGGTCGTATATAGCCAGTATCGTGTAGTTAGTTTAAGAGTTCGGAAAAAGACCGGAGAGTTTGTTTCACCGTTCTGTTCTTGTCATAATGGCAATTTTTTTATTGTAATAACGGTAATTGAATATTTAATATATATTAAATAACATCATACGCTCAATAAGTGATCCCTATACCCCCTAAGTTGAATGTATTACTTTATTTAGTACAGATTAATGTTTAATTGTCATTCACATGTACAGTCGTGTACACAATTGCCTTCACTACATTAATGACAGCCACAATTACATAGTCAATTAATTAATGCACGACACGTGATTACGAATTGTTAATCATTTAAAACCAATATTATACGTGAGTGGAATAAAAAATCTCCGACCACGTCATGTAG
>JACCPG010002570.1:0-23465 GCA_016069955.1 Drepana arcuata | reverse complement strand
AAATCATCGCCGTTACTCAAGCACGACTATACATACGTCTTTGAATTTCTTCTCAAACTTATGCAGGCTTCTTCTCGATGTTTTCCTTCATCGTAAAGCTCGTGGTGTGACTAATCACTGTACTTAAATGTAGACAAAAAATATTCCACAGTTTTAAACTTCACTATACTTCAATGCAAATAAAAATACCGCCAGGTATCAATTTGCTATTCAGACGTTGTCAGAAATTTCTTAAACCACTTGGCCGCCACGGCTCTATATATAATGTATTAATTAACATTTTATATTTCCAGTTGGCTCCCCGATGGAGGTGACGAAGAACTTAGACCCAACAGATGAGGAAGTCAATGCAGTTCACGCGCAGTTCACTGAAAAACTAATTGCATTATTTGAGAGCGAAAAAGCTAAATATTTGAAGGACCACGAAGATTCACGTCTTATCATTACTTAGGTTTGTCGTAAAAAAAAGGCTGATTTGAAATTTTACATCGCATTATCGTAAGTTTTGCCATTTGGCACACCACTCGTGTTGTATGGGTGTATGTGTTAGCGAGGGATAATGGATGAAATTAGGTGTATGTATTAGTTTGTAAAGAGGTATGTGCGACTATGGTGGTTTTTCTGCCTCTCCCGTAATGGTACCGTTACCTATTTATTGTTACATTTCTTACTATTATTAATATATTTGGAAACAATCAGTCATTGTCTTTAAACGCCTATAGACATAATGCAACCAATAACCTACTCAACCGTAAAAATTTCTTAATATACCTAATTCCAATAAATTCTGGCTTAAAGGTGACCAGTTTGATCTTACTCATTCTGCCAATGTCCATAAGTAATAGAGGATGATAACTTTAAATTATAATGTCTATTAGTGGTCTTGTAAAGGCAAATTTTCCCATAATTGTATGCCTGGCACAAAGAATCAGCTGAGAAATCAAAAGCGAAGCTGTGAAAATGACAAAATTAAACGGTAGGTTTATTGCTCAATTGTTTGAAATTAGAACTAGGTGTTTTTTTTTATTAATAGTTGTCAACAAGTGTCACAGTTAAAAAGCTTTTTAATTTTTACCCAAAGGTCCCAGAAGGAGGAGCATGTTTTACGGGCGTTGGTGTATGTTTGTATGGATTCATATATGTATATGGATACGCTCTTTAGCCAAAAGTGCTTCTTAATATGTTCAACATATAAAGGTCAGCAGATTAGTTTTCATTACGTGGCGTCGGGGTTTTTTGTACTGTAGTCTTAAGTATAAAAACTATGAATAATAATGTAATAAGTACCTTAAGATGTGGGAATAAATATTTGCTTACAAAAGATTGTTTGTAATGCAGATAATTTAGAATGACTATTATTTTCTAATACAATCTGTGTTTCAAGCCAATTTCAATTAGAAAATACCAATTAATATAAATAATCATCAGACTGATTGTTAAAATACCATATTTGTATTTGCTAAAATATAAGTAACCGGTAATAAAACATTTTGTACAAAGCTGTACTATTATTTTTATTTACTTGCAAAGGGCCAGTTGTTTCTGATAGTTGGGTCTCGTTTCAAACGACCGTTAAATTTAGAACGTTGTTTAATCTCCTGTCATAGAAAACGTCACAAGCTATTGGTGCTGAAGAGCGTTCAAACGTTCTTATTCTATACAACACAATATAGTTGAAACAATACGCTTATTTTGATCATGACACCATTTTATGGTAGGTGCGTGCGGTAGGTATGTCCGACAAGTTGTCGAAAATAACTAGCCTTTCGTGTCAACGCTTTTTATAATAATAATAATATAACTCTTCTTATCTTTTTAAACGCCAGTAATATTTAAACGAACAAACCATATTTTTTATATTTATTTTATTTTATTTACATTTTATATACAACGTTAACATTAACGAATGCGCATGTCTTAGCGCACTTGCCACTTTGAGCATAATTATATTTTCATTAAAAAAAGAAACGATCTATGGCATTAGTGACGTAAGTTTTATTTGTGGTAACGAATGCCATCTATCGTGCTTTTATAGACGTTGCATGCCTTGCCTTCCTAACCGTTTCGTATGCTATGACGGTTTAATTATAATTACAATATATTATATTATACAATTTGAGCGGGAATGATACAGAGTATATCGGCATGATACTACGGTACATTTTAGTATACGTTCTAGATGTATAACAATAATTATAAGTATGTATCGGATACAAGCAATGTTAATATAAGGCATCGAATTGTAATTGAATACCGTGGTAGCATGCGGGCGTCAGTCCAGATCCCGCCCATTGGACAGTCACACAAAAAATGCTCGAGAACAAAATCACTGACATAAACTGTTATTGTTAAAAAAAAGGAAGTTATTTGAAGGAACAAGCCAATAAAATTAGAATTTTAACTACAATTAACTCGACACTGTGTACACACACACTAAGGTGTAAGCTTGTATTTAATATAAAGCCATTGACACTATTACCAACCGAAGAAACAATAACGTTTATTGAAATATAGAAGATAAATAGTGATGATGTTCAAGAGCTCAGAAAACGCAAACTTAACAAAGGCTTAACAAAACATATTAAGGTTGTAGACATATACCTACCAGGAGTAGGTGCGAATAAAAGGTTTAATGTTTAACACAGCAAATGTTTGCTTGTCTTTGATTCTAACAAAAATTAAAAACAAGGTCATAGCTCGTATTACACCAAATTTCTATACAAATGTAACGATAATCCTACAGAATGTGAAAGTCAATCCAGAAGTATAGAATATAATAATAGGTTTCGTATCAAGGCATTTATTTATCTGCTAAAATCTCTGTGCAAATTTGTTGTTGTTTGATCCCATGTAAGTTTAATGCCTAATTAATAGTCCTAATCAATCATAAAACAGCTGACTGGAAGGATCGCATTGGACTGATCAAGTAATTATATTATATATCGAAGCCGTTGAGGCCAAGAAGTCACAAAATTCGACGGGGAAAAGTCTTTTGGGACTGAGATTGTCTCACGCTTGTTTTGGATGCTGCGTGGGCGCCTGTTGGGCGGGTTTGAAGCACTGGAGCAAAAACGCTGTGTACATCACAAACGCTATTGAGAGCGCTATCAATGCGTACATGAATATATTCAGCTCGGGTTGTCTGAATCGGTTCTTTCGAAGCCATTCCAACACTTCGTCTTCTGACATTAAATCACCTGTAAATAAAAGTGTATAATATATAAGCTTTCGTATTTATAAAACAAAGTATTCGTTAACTAACTTATACCTGGCAAACTAGCGTATACTTGGCGTGTTCTACTACGCTTAAAAAAAGAAATAAATTTTCGATAGTTTTAGTGGTCTAAAAACATCTACGGATTTTCAAATGAAACCGGTTTGGGCACATCGGTTGGCGGGTATGAAATTGGGTTATTTAAAAATACAGATAATCTTACCTCGGTATATACTTGGGAACCTCTTCCTAAAGTAAACTATAGCTGGTAGCTTGGTGACACCCCACTTGCGTGCGTACCGGGGATCCTGCATTTTGACGAATGTGATATCTAAATTGTCAGTTTCGCTGTCAATATTTTCTAACTTGTCCAGGACTGCTCGGCTTTCTGGAGAGTTTTCATCTGAAATAACACAGTTATTTTCATTAGGTGTGTGTACCTATACTACATAATTCACCTCTCGAAATAACATCGTTAGTCAATAAAATCTGGAAAAAGTCAAATTGTACTTACAGAAATAGACAGCTAGGAATTCATTTTCTTCCAATAGTTTGTCCAACATTTTACGATTGACCTCTTCAATTTCATTTTTGATTTCAAAAACATCCTGAGATGTCAACCATTGTAAGACTCTGTCCACTTGATGCAAATCGCCATCATAGAGCATGGGCACTTGTTTTCGGAAATAAACCAATGACGGAATATTGACAACATTGTATTGGGATGCAGCTTCGGGACTTGCTATTTTGACAAAGTCAATGCCAAATTGATCTACTTCTCCATCGATCTCTTCTAGAGATTCAAGTATTTCCTGACATTCTTGACAATCTTCATCGTCGTCTGTAATATAATACGGAATGTTAGTTTAATCTATTCAATACTTTTCATTTATATTCTCTGGGGATATTCAAATACTTACAAAAGAACACGGCAAGTAAATGTGACTCGAAAAGTAATCTTTCCAACATTCTGTCATTGACCGATTCAATTTCATCAGCCAATTCACGATTGTCATCGTCTATAAGCCACTCAAGAATTGAATCTTCATTTTGAAGATCACCTTCGAACAGTAGAGGATTTCCGTTCCTATCAACAGCACAGGAAACTTAAAATGCATGTTGAAAAGTACTTAAAAGAAATAAGTTTTTACAAATTAATCAAACTATTTACCTAAAGTAAACCATTGCTGGAAATGTCTTGATAGAATAACGTTTGGCAAGTTGGGGATCTTGAATTTTTACCATATGGATACCGTATACATCGCACTCGTCGTCGATGCTCTCCAATCCTTCCAAAATATGGTCACAAATGTGGCAATTTAATTTATCTGCAAAATTCAACTCATTAGTATGTAGTACTTATACATTAAAACAGCCAAAATTAGTACAAAAAAGCCGTGGTGGCCGAGTGGTTCGAGCAGTTGCCTGCGACGCAAAGGTCAAGAGTTCTTCTGAACTTAAGTACAGTGATTAGTCACACCACGAGCTGAACGGTGAAGGAAAACATCGAGAGGAAACCTGCATACGTCTGAGAAGAAATTCAAAGGCGTATGTATAGTCGTGCTTGAGTAACGGCGATGGACTCGCCATCTGTCACGTTGGCACCTAATATACCTCTGGCGGAAAGTGGGTGTGTGGGTATTACCTATACACCTCTGCCTACCCCTTCGGGGATCCTTGTGGGACGGCGTGAGGATATATTATATATATTATTATTACTTATACATTATCAACATTTACGTCCAATGGCGACGAAAAAGTCACTTACAGAAATAAACAGCTAAATACTGAGTTTCTTCCACCATCTTTTCTAACATAACTCTAGTAATGAGCTCAATACGATCTTCAGTTTTTTGCGTTATGAGCCACTGGAGTACTTCTTCCTCTTCAGCTAACGATCCTTCGTACACGTTTGGTATATTGAGTTCAAAGTATACTAAGACCGGAAAATCTGTCGCTCCGTAAGATTCAGCAATGGTATAATCTTGAGTTTTGACGAATTTAATTCCATGTCTATCGCAGTCGTCGTCAATATTTTCTAATTCTTCTAGAATCCCAGCACACTGCTCGCAATCGAGACTATCTGGAACATCCACATCTATTCCCAATTAAGCTGTTTTGACAATTTCTGAGAATAAACCAATGGCTGGAAACACTTGTTTTATCGTGTCGTGACTACAAAACTATTCCGTAGTGTTTACTAAATGTGCAAAAATGCAAATACATTCCCTCCTAACTGAAACGGACATTCACAATTCAGTGCAAATTGATGATGGGGTCGTAATTGTAAACGTATGATATGATTAACCAAGAATTAAAATCAACGGATCATAGTGACAGGGTCTACGTGCTAAGAGAATACTAATTGAATTCTTAACAGAGAAAAGTCATGCCATGTACATGCAATATATAATCGCATACATAAAGGAGGTAAGGGTAATATGCAAAGGAATAGATGCAAGTAGCATACAATATGTTTTCTCTAATAAGAATACCCTCTGGTTCCTGCACTTCATCGTCGCCTTGTTCTTTCTTTTTGGTCGCCCTTTTCATCACTTTTGAATTGCAAATTTCACACAATGTTTTGTTCCCTAATGAAAAGCAATAAAGTTAATAATGTTATGTAACTATGTCTTACTTGTTTTAGATAGTAGTCTTATTCATTCGTATATACACGTTAATGGCATATTTATCCTAAATTACAGTGGATAAGTCTGATCTTATTAGTTGTGTCATATTTGCATAGTGTAAAACAGTGTACTAGAGACATTAATAAAGCAACTTACAGAAGTATACGGCGAGCGATGTAGATTCCTCTATCAAGTCAAGAAGATCTTGGCCTTCTAAAGCTTCGATAACATCTCCTGCTGGGTTTTTCTGTGTAAGTAGCCAGTTAAGTAGTTGTTGTTCATCGTATAGGTCACCTATCGGTTTAATTTAATCATCGCTTTAAATCATATCATCAATTTAGCTCAAGCGTAATGCAACTTAAGGTACATAAAGCCTTTACCAGCGTATATAACAGGGTCCTTCGAGCCCATTTTGAAAAATAACACGGCAGGCAAGGCAAATACACCGTATTCTTTAGCCATCTGTCTGTCATCAATCTTCACAAAGTTAATTCCAGCACCGTCAGCGTCATCATCTATGTGCTCGATCTCAGCCAGGACTCGGGGACACTGTTTGCAGTCATTACTGTCTAAAACATGTAATATGTGCAATACAATTTGATTTAAAGTATAATAAATCGAGATAATAGATATTGGTTCTTGAATTTCAAAGGGTCAAACCTCCAGACGCCAGTCCCAAAAGCTTGAACTATTAGAACCAGACAAACATACAAGCTTATTGAGATAGATATGCATTTGGACTTAGCTGCAATTTTCCACCTCCCAAGTAGATTTGACACCTCAATCTTCGAAGAAAGCTCTAGCCATACCTGACCGGCTGTAAAAACAAAACAAAAAGAACACTCACAAAAGAATACAGCCACATAGTCCGAAGTCTGTCTTATTTTGTGAAACATCTTCCTGTTGACTTTCTCTATGTGATCTGTTAACTCCATATTCTCAGGATTTGTGAGCCAATCTAACACTTCTTCCTCATCATCTATGTCACCGTCATAGTTGATATATTTGCCTTTCCTAAAGTAAGTGATTCCCGGTGGATTTCGGAAGCCATACTTCTTTGCCATCAATTTGTCGCTACACTTAGCTATTTTGATGCCATATTCAGCTGCTTCGTCGTCTATCAGCTCAACGTGTCTTAATACTCTAGGACTCTCCGGATCTTCTTCTTTATCTGAAAGTATATTTTTTACTGTAATAGAAGTATTTAAATCATAATAATATTCATAAGAGAAATATGCTGTACTCACAGAAAACGACCGCCAAAAATTCTTTTGTTTCAATATAATTGGTCAATTCATCTCTATCAATATCCTCTATACTTTCATCTTCCTTCTGTTGCACCATCCAATCCAAGACCTCAGATTCGTCCAAAAGATTCCCTAAAATATTACACAGTTACTAATTTCAAAATCCTGTTAATTTATTCATATAATATTTATTAAGAAACCACATCCATAGTATTTTGGAAACTCACCAGTTTACATCCAATAAATTGGCATGCGCGGATACAACTACGGCAATACCATGCTGACATCATTCGTGTGTAAAATGAGTAATGACTTAATAATTTTATAGAAAATGTATTTATTTCACAAAAAAAGTTTCCAGCGCCGACTCAATTACAACGTAACAAATAAATAAATTATAAACATCCATGCGAATTTCCGGCCAAACACTACAACTTACATATCGACATAAATTGTCACACAACGCCAGCACTGTTTGACCAAATAGCCTTAGACGACTTCAATCACAACCGAAGCTTTAGAAGCAATTTAACATTTGTATCCTTGATTGTGAATCTAACAATTATATTTAACTTATGATCAAGACTACAATAGTGATCGAACTCGTGTAACGCGGTCTGATCTCAATCTCGATTATTAAAGATATCATCGATTTATTGAAGAAGTGATATTGAATTATTGCACTAATATCCGGCACTGAGCTAATGAATATTATAGTTGTGTTAATAGTATAAGTAGACATAACATAAGAGCTATAGATTTTAATTCTAATAATATAATAAGTAATAGATAACCAAATGTGGTATTACAAAATAATGAAATTTTATGAAGACTAGACAACTATATGAACATGAAATCCTTACAAAAATTATAAGTCTTTCAAGTTGGCACGGCAAAATACAATTAAAAATGCCTTTAAGTTATTACATCTCATTACATCATTAATTTATCTAAATATTGGAATCAATTTACAATCAATATAACGATTTGTACACCTGCTTATATGTCTCTAGACATCCCAATATTTAGGCTCCACTTGGTCTTAATAATAAAGCACAATATTTGAAGAGGATGTTTGAGTGTATTTCGGGCTGCATTCGCATCTCTACTACGCTGCAGGCTTTATAACATAGTAATATCGATAGAGGCATCTGCGAGTACAGTCCATGTGCAACATGTTACGACATTCAACCCTGTAAGTGCTTGCAGGGATCAAGGGACACGAGACTATTGTGAAGCTAGCATTGTTAATGTGCCATGGCAAATCGATGCATCGTTAGACCATAAAATTTGATAACAATAATGCAAGGTGAAATCGGAGAGGATAACATTCGTGTCCACTTGATGCACATTGCACAGCCTTGCGTTAATATCAATTTCGATATTAGTGCAAGAGTTATTCTAACATATTTATAGTTTACCACCACCAAATATTTTCAGAGTTGAATAAACCTTTTTTTCCCTTGGAAAGCTTCTCGGGTTTAGCGAGCGCCTTGTTTTTGCCCTTGCCTGACTTCTCCGGCAGGGGCTTAGCCTTCTCCTTGTCGAGCTTCTTGGGCGGAACCTTTGTCGGCGTGGCCTTGGCTA
This sequence comes from Drepana arcuata, assembly GCA_016069955.1. Lineage (NCBI taxonomy): Eukaryota > Metazoa > Arthropoda > Insecta > Lepidoptera > Drepanidae > Drepana > Drepana arcuata. Next base: position 14,787 of record JACCPG010002570.1, on the reverse strand, counting down.
CTTTTGTTGGACTTTGGACTTTAGTGGGACAGCACTGGTAGGGTTCGTAAGTCATTTTTGGGACTGCTGGTTTCGCGCCCAATCCAATGTAGAAACAGCGATCGCCTGCAGTCAGTAAAAATCTGTTTTTATAACCCGTATAAACGGTAATCACAAATAGACAGTTAACTGTAAGTTAATACTGTGCATATTTATATAAAATTTGTTTGCGCCTATTTGTTATGCGCTATTAATTCTAAAATGAATTTGTTAGTAAATATAAGAATTGAAAACATTTAAATTGGAAAGCGTTCGCGAATGACTGCAGGCGACAGCTATTGTGGCAGGACCCATGCGGGTTCCATATTTCGACCATGCAGATGTGACTGGGGTACTTCCGTGCCTCCGTGCAGGGACCATCTCTCGGGGAATGCTACTCAATTACCTGTGAACATTCGTTTTATTCTACCGAAAAAACTATCATCTTCACCGTTATCGACATCTTTTCCGTCACGGCTGCGTTTGCTGCTACCTGTTCTAACATTAGCCCCCTGCCTTCTGGTTACTATTTCTTTTTCATCACCATCATCATCATCGTCATCCTCGTCGTCATTATCATCCTCGTCTTCATCATCGTCCTCGTCATCTTCACCTTCACCGTCACCATCGTCATCACCATCATCATTTTCACCACCATCGTCATCATCGCCACCATCATCGTCGTCATCATCATCATCATCGTCATCATCGTCCTCATCATCAGCATCAATATCGTTTTCGTCTTCGTCATCGTCGTCGTCGTCGTCATCATCGTCGTCTTGGTCATCCTCTTCATCGTCATTGTCCTTATTGTCATTTTTATTTTGGAATGTTTTTAATCTCTCAGAATCCTGATTTTTGTGTGTGCCGATGGAAAGAGTCCATTTGGCATCTTTATGAGGATTTTTGAAGTTAATAATATTTTTTATTTTTGGCGATATCAAACTCGGTACATCGTCATCATCGTCATGATCATCATCTCCGTCATCATTGTCGTCGTGATTATCACTACCATCATTTGTTTTCTTCTTCACTTGGTTGACTTTGTGACGGTTGTTCATGGAGTCACCGGGATACACCGTTTTATTTTGTTCTTTAGACTTCCATTCTGCAGGTTTTGTGTCTCTTGGGGCATTAGTATAAGTATCTTTACTGGTCCTTGTGATACCCGGGGCTTTGTTATCACCATCTGCATTGGCCTTCGATTTAATTTTAGCTTTATATTTATGCTGTTGGCTATCTTCACCTGCAGGCATTAGTAACTGTCATGCAAAATGACATAGCTCAAACATCCAGCATTTAAGGCGTAAAGTAACAAGTTTGTCTTTTATAAAAATATTACCAAGAATGATGTCATGCACTTAATATTTTATAATCAATTTCGCTAAGTAATTGTTGACCTTAAAACATATCAAAAACGTTTATTATATGGATGTGGATTCTTACTTTTTTGATCTACAAGCCACTGGAGAACCTTATTTTCCTGCTTTAAATCACCTATAAATAGGAAAAATGGTTTAAGTGCACATTCATATTTAGTTCCTTTACGTATTAAAACGGTCAGTCTAGTAAAGTTGTATAAAAAAGTAAAATCAAATATTTTCCTCACCATCGTACATTATCGGTACTCCAGTTTCATAATAGACTAGAGCTGGGAAACTGAAAATTCCAATATCCGATGCCAATTTAGAGTCCTTTGATTTCACAAATTGAATTCCGTGTTTGTCAGTGTCGTCGTCGATTGTCTCCAACTCTTGGAGAATATCGTCACAGGTGTCACAGTCTTCACTATCTGCAACGCGTACAATGTTATGATCACTTTAAACATGAGCAAAATAAAATTGTGCGTCTGTCTCTCATGGCATTTGTGGTTATATAAAACAAATAATGAAATCATCGTTTTGTTTTCAATGTTATATAAGAAATATAACACTAATACAGAATAACCGAAGTTGACTTTCGCAACGACGTTCACAACTCGGTTTCATTACAATGACTGGAAAAGATAATTTATTAAATTACTTAAGTAAGTAGGTTTTATATAATAATCATATAAAACACCTACCTAATGTAAACACGCCTGTTTTAATTTACCCAAGTAAATTAAAACAGGCCCGTTTGTTTGATCGTCATGTTTCTAGGTGTTAATATATCTACATGTATATCGACTATACGAGCGATCCTATTTTACGTATAAAAGTATGAGAGCCGATTTTGTAAACTTATTCAATGCTTATTTATAGTTTTCTATTTCACTACGATCAATATCATGAATCTAAATATGAATTAAAAAAACAGCTGGAACATATCTCGCTCAGAGAATCAGCATTGCTATCCAGAGTAACAATACTCTGCTAGTCTTCTTAGCAAATTGCCGTGGGATACGAGTTTCGGTCAAATATTTTATCTGTGAGTAGTCAGGTACTATTTATACTCACAGAAGAACACAGCAAGATGCTCGACGTCGTCAATCAGATCTTTCAAAGTTTTTCTGTCTACGCTTTCAATGACATCAGGTTGGGTATCGTGGAGATCCAATACCCATTTTAAAATGGCTTCTTCGTGCATCAAATCACCTTCGTAAATTGTTCTAAACTTATGTCTGTAGAATGCTAGGGCTGGTAAAGTAGGAAGGTCGTATTCCTTGTCGATTCCGTCGTCAGAAGTTTTTACGAAATCAATGTCTTTTTCCTCACATTCATCATCAATGTTTTCCAATTCGCTAAGTATTTTCTGTGATTTCTTATCACCTTCCTTATCTATGGAGGACATAATTATAAAATTATTAAAAAAATATTCTCTTATGTCACAAGCTATAGTAGTGTCACTAAATACATAATCTGAATATAAAACTCACAGAAGAATACAACAACGTGATCATTCTCCTCTAAGATCTTCTCCAGCATTCTAGAGTTGACTTCCTCAATTTTTCCGGGAATTTCCAGCGTATTCTCATCAGTAAGCCATGCCAACACTTCATCCTCGTCCTCGATGTCACCTGAAATGTATGTTTTTTATTACTCATTCACTTGTAGTTGATTAGATATTTTTTTATGAAACCTGTTTACGAGTAAGGTGCCCAACGATAGCTAACTACCGATTTTCCTTGATCAAATATTGTTATAGACATTTTAAATGTTATATTTTCGTCAACTCACCTTTGTATACTAATGGATCCTTATTTCTAAAGAAGACCAGCGTCGGGAAGGTCTTGATTCCATATTTCTTGGCCAGGGGCGTGTCTTCGGTAGTGACAAAAATAATGCCTGTCTCGTCCAGCTCATCATCGATGTTTTCAAGTTCATCCAGAATGTTATCACATTCCTCTCCCTCTTCACAGTTTCCACCTAGAATGTATTATAAGTTATATCTTCTAATAAATGAAGAAAATTTATTTTGTTTCTTTTGTTAAAAAAAATTTGACTTACTGAAGTAAACAACGACATATTCGTGTTCCTCGATAAGATCGGTCAAAATTTCATCGGTAACTTCTTCGATGGTAGCGCTATTTTTCTGCTCGATCAGCCATTCCAGTACTTCATCTTCATTCATCAGGTCCCCTTCGTATATGGCTGGGATATTTTCTTCGAAGTATACTAACGTCGGTAGGTGGTCGATACCATATTCTTTAGCTTCAGCTTCATTATCCATTCGCACGATCACAATGCCTTCTTTTTCCAACTCGTCATCGATGTTTTCGAGTTCGTTTAGAATCCTAATATCCTGTTTATCCTCTTTGTCATCTGAAAATTTCAATATTCCTTCTTTAGAACACATATATATTTTAAACATAGCAGTTCCCAATTAAACTCCCAATATTATACTTACAAAAGATAACAGCTAGGTACGGTGTGGTATCTATAAGTTTGTCCATCATTTCATCAGTAACTTCAGGGATCTCGCTGTGTCGCTTTTGATGAAGCAGCCAACCTAATAGCTCTTCTTCTTTCATCAAATCCCCTTCATAGATGTGAGGAATACCCTTCTCAAAGAATACCATGGTTGGAATAGTTTCAATGCCGTACTCCTTAGCTTCTTTATCGTCGTCAATTTTAACGAACGCTATGTCATTTTGATCACACTCGTCGTCAATATTTTCCAATTCAGCCAATATCTTTTGACTCTTCTTCTGGTCCTTGTCGTCTGTAATAAATGAAAAGAACTGTATTTCATTTATATGTCAGTTCTTGACAGTATAGTCTAAGCTAAATTGTGAAATAAACTATACACGGACTAATTTTGGAACTGTGAAGTAATTCTGAATTCTGGCATTGTTTCAAAAGCCAATGTTAAGGCTACGAGACTGAAAAAATGTTTTTTCATGTTCAAACAGTCAACACGGTTTTTCTAGCTATCTACTTACCATTATATTATAAAATATATTCTCACGCCTACCCACAAGGGTCCCCGAAGGGGTAGGCAGAGGTGTATAGGAAGTACTAACTTTCCGCCGGAGATATATTTTAGGTGCCGACTTAACAGATAGAGAGTCCATCGCCATTACTCAAGCACAACTATACACACGCCTTTGAACTGCTTCTCAGGCGTATGCAGGTTTCCTCTCGATGTTTTCCTTTACCGTAAAGCATAGCAGTGAATAATCACTGTACGTAATTTCAGTAATCTCATTGGTACAGTCGGGATTCAAGCTTGCGATCTTAGTATCGCAGGCAACTACTCAAACCGAACGGCCACCACTGCTCTGTATAAAATATACCTTTGGATAAATATAATAAATAAATAAATAAATAAATAAACCATAAATAATTAATAATACCTGGTCAAATCCTTCACAACTAAAATACGTAGTCCCTGACATGTAGAAAGTAAATAACGAAGAAAGTTCTGGAATTCACTTAAAAACTGTAAAAAATACTCACAGAACAGCACGGCGACGTATTGCATTTTGTCAATGATTAAATCAAGCATTTCGTCTGTGATATCTTCAATCTCATCGCTCTCAGCTTGGTATTTGAGCCATGCTAGAACTTTCTCTTCTTCCTCCAAGTTTCCTTCGTAATAGGTAGGTATACCCTTTTCAAAGTATAGAAGCGTTGGCATTTTTTCGATACCATATTCTTTTGCCTCTTCATCATTGTCTATCTTAACAAACGCAATACCGAGCTGATCACACTCATCATCGATGTTCTCTAGTTCGTTCAAGACTTTCTGCGATTTACGATCGTTATTATCATCTGTGAAATAAAAAAAAAAATTACTTGCCTTCCCCATAAGAGTTCGCGAAGAGGATGCATAGGTGATTACACCCTCTTTGCGCTGGAGACATATTTGGGTGACAAATTCCTTCTCAAGTAGGTATGCAGCTTTCTCCGCGACGCTTTCACTTACCGTAAAACTTTTAATGTAAAAAATCTAATATATAATTAAAAGTATTTAAAAGTAAACGTTTAAAATCAATATCATACAAATAATTATAAACGCGAAAATTTTTAAGGATGTTTGTTTAAGAGGAACACGCAAAAACTACTGAACAGAATAGGATGACGGTCAATAAATCATGGACCAGCGCTTAGGAGAATAATCCAAAAATAAAATCCATCAATGAAATCAAATTTTTGATACAGTTAGTTCACATATAATTATAGTGGCAAAGTGCAGGATATTCTAAGGTAGTATTGTTAACTTACAAAACAAAACAGCGACAGTCTTGCCATCCTTAATAAGCCGGTCTAACATTTCATCGGTGACGTCTTCAATTTCATCTTTCTCCAGTTGCTCAATGAGCCATTCCAGTATTTCTTCTTCGTTCTCGAGGTCACCTGAATGTGCAACAGAAAATCTAAATAACATTATAAAGTCGTCATACGTATGCATCGTAAAATTATTTTCATTTGCTGATTGTGGAAGGCACCTCCGCTATATTTACCGTTTATGAGTTTTGACTAACTGTATGTAGGTATTTATGTCTATAAGTTCAGGTGGGTTGCAAATATTTGTTGAAGTTCGAAGAGCTTATAATGTTCATAATTCGAGATTAATTGATTAACAAGAGAGAGAGAGAGTAAGATCATCCAAGTTATTTATTTATATATTGTTCATGTCATGTCTAATGGGATATATAAATATAAAAAATGAAGTCGCTTCTGCTGTCTGTTCGCTTAGATCCTTTAAACTATTCAACGGATTTTAAAGCAGTTTTCAGTAAAAGTAGTCATTCAAGAGAGAGTCTTCAACAGAAAACTGAAAAATATTTACAATGTGATGTAGCAAACATATTTTTGTGCGCTTAAATCGCAAACGCTAACTAAGCCTTACGAGTTGGACCAAATTAATCAACTAGGCAGTTGTATATCGTAAAAAAAATATAAAATAGTCCGCGATGATTTACATATTATTAGTATCTACATTGCCCCCGTGCGAAGATTTAAGGTTTTGTTGATAAACTCAAATCGCCCTACTATCTATGTCTACAAATGTAAAGCGTCGGGGAACCTCCATGAAGTTTGATTGGACTATTTGATGGCGTGTCGTCATACCGTCGTAAACATTAGGGATCTGCTTCTCGAAGTAGACGATGGACGGTACGTTGTCGATGCCGAATGCCTTGGCGGCCTTTTGGTCGTCAATCTTGACGAATTGAATGCCGTGCCGGTCGCAGTCGTCGTCTATCTTCTCCAGTTCACCGAGGACTGTCATCGAATCTTCGTCGCCATGGTCATCTATAAGGACATCACAACTTATTTAAGAATATCTAGTACTACCATGAATTACTTAGAATATAAGTAATAAATATAAAAGCTTTTATGATTAAGTAATGAGCTCCTTGGGGAGGGGGGAGGATTGTTACATTGTGTTGGAAACAGAGGGATTAAACCCATTATGCTGCCATCACACTATAACTCTCCAAACACAGAGTGACAACGCGCAAGTGATACTTCGGTATCGTGAGCGTTAATAGGCTACGGTAACCGTTTCCCATCAGGTGGGCCGTATGCTTGTTTGCCACTCTTGCTGTATAAAAAAAAAGAAAAAAATAGGACTATCATCGAATCTTCGTCACCATGATCATCTATAAGAACATCACAACTTATTTAAGATTATCTAGTACTACCCTGAATTACTTAGAATATAAGTTATAAATATAAAAGCTTTTATGATTAAAACTCCTTCTATTTTCAAAAATTATTAAAATTTACGTTATATCATCATATCGGCTATTTTTAAGGTACTGCTGAGTGGAGGGCAATTCCTTCGCCTCGTTTGTCTCCTTCGTCACATTCCATTCAATTGTATGTCAATTACCGAAATATATAATTATATTTCAGATGTTGTATGCGCAAAAATAAAAGTTGTGTTGAATGCGCGCAAAAATAAAATTTAGATATTTCTAGAAATATCCCGAATTGTGCGCGTACGTCACTTTGTCGTGTATTCACCTCAGTGTAATTCAAGGGCGGTGTCATTAGTCAAGTATACTCACAGAACACCACCACAAGGTTGTCAACGTTGCCGATGAGAGTGTTCAGAGTCTTGGCCGTGACATCTTCGATGACGTCTTCCTCGTCCCCAGTCGATTTGTTGGCGATCAGCCATTCCAGTACGTCCTCCTCTTTGCTCAATTCACCTGAGATTGGATGGAACATATTTGAAATCGTTTAATTTTGTTGATCAATAAGTAGCCAATGCCCGTACAACCTGTTGAATAGCAACCGGTTGCCGTAGCCTACTTAGGCGAACTATACCTATGGCATGACAGGTAGCCAGGTGGGTAATATGGATAAAATAAGATGTTGTTCAAGAGCTTGGCTTTTTGGGGGAAATGATAAATTTTATGTGGTTTCTTTTTAATTATTTTATTTCAATTGTTTTCATTGCATACCGTCATCGTAGTATTGAATAAACAAAATAAATACTTCTGATGGGTTGAATTGCATTTCGGGCAGTGTAAGAAACATTTAAATTTATTTCCCCTCGTTTCCTTACTCATGTATGGAGGTCTACGAAAAGACTATAAACTTATTTCTTTTCTAGTTTTTTATGTGGCTTGTAGCCCTTCTAACTGTCATCAATAAATAAATAAATCGGACGTATACAACTCTACCCGGAAGCAGTGCAACTAAGCTGCGTACATAAGTAAGGTAGAGGTACCAGTGTACGTCAGTGGTAGTACGGGTGGTACCGTGTTTAAATTGATAAGGTGATACTACTACTACTTTATACATATAACGTCAAATGCCCACAAGATACCGAGGAACCTATAAATCAACATTGAAATATCAAAACTTGTTTCAATTCAACTATACTGTGAATGAAGTTTATAAAAATAGTTCGAGAAAACAAAATAATTCACCGACATATATAACAGTCATAAATTTCAAGGCCGATACCAATCTGGAAGTCTTCAACGAGCGAACTCTTATGATGTCATTAAAGCAGCTATTTGTTCGACTGTGTTCTCAATCCTGTGCAAACTATTTATTGTGCGTCTGAAAAGTTTACACGCCTAAATATATATTTAACCAACTCTGCGTCCGTTCAGATTTCAATTATAGACAAAGGCGAAAGTATATCATTCTAAATTTGACGTAAACCAGGCACTGCATAATGGCTACCTGAATTCGCAATTGGAGCGTCTGCGAACGAAAAAAAGAAGTCCCATACCTTCATAGATAATTGGTATTTGATTCCTGTAGTACACCAGTCTTGGCAAGTCTCCAAGATTGTACTCCTCGGCCAGTTCCTCGTCATGGATTTTCACGAAGCCAATGCCCAGCTGATCTGCTTCGTCGTCGATGTTTTCAAGCTCTTGAAGAGCTTTGGCACATTTTTTGCATTCAGGCTTGTCTGAAACACCACAGTATACCCTCAAATAACTATAAAACTGAGGAAGTTCCTATTCCATGCTCCAGAAAGGAAGCAGTGCAGTTAAGTGCAGCTAAATTCGCTCTGTATGTGTTAAAGGTAACAGTGTTTGGAATAAGCCGTGTGTCGTGCATTGAAATTGTGTTTCTCTATTTGTGTTGCTATACGTAACGACTGAATATAAAGCCAGAAATACTTGATACAGTGTGTTAGACAGTGTGCTCTATGATATAGAATATCCATGTGATAAATTCGCCGGAGATTTATAAAATTCACGATCTCCAAAGGTGATACACTTGTTCTTTAGCAGGTTTAAAACTTGCGTGTCTGATACTGTGAAATTCATCTAACAGACTGATCGATCGTGAATAGTTCCATTACTTATATTTTTTTCGGTATTTGGGTCAAGGTCACCTTAATTTTGTAATATTTTCTTTGACAAAATACACGGTGGTCTTCAATGTTCACACATGATGTAAATGGATCGTTTTAGTGTGAGATGTCGTTAAGGCGAAAATGTGCGTATGTGGACGCGGCAGTCGTGACAGGTTGGTCCGTCAATCTGAGCTTGCTAGCGGGACACAAATAGCTCTGCCAAAATAGCTCGCTTCACGGGCCGATAATGCAGACGTGATTTTGGTTCTTGTATCTTCTAATATCAAACCTGTACTCTCATAATACTGACATTAGCTATGAGGTAGCTAGCTGCAGTTAAAAAAAGCTTTACAGCTAATGTTAACACATTGTGACTAAACAGTATCGGTATCGGAAAAAGTAAAAAACCCTTTTAAATTAATACTCTGCAGTATATCTATGAATTATACTCGCCCAATGAGTCACGTCGCATTGATAACTTGTATCAGAGCCAAGAGTAATTATATAATCGTAATCAACGATTGTGAACGCAAATAACTTATATATAGTGATCAAGTTAAAACATTTTAGGTCTCTTGCCAATTCGCAAAACAAGCGAAAAGCACGTCTGAAATATAAAGTTACACAAATACTATTCTAAGAAGCGAGAAGAGTAGCAGCCAAGACATATAGGTAACTGAACATGCCGTCAGTTGATCTCAATTCTTACTTACTGGTTGACGGGCCGCAACTTTTGTGATCTGGACCTACGTCAAAAACACTGTCAAAACACACTCACAATTTACAGACACGTTGTGTAACCATCGCTAATGATGAATCATCATCATCATATCATCACGCCAAGTCCCTAATGGGGTAGGCAGAGAGTATAGAGCGCCAGTTCTCTCTAGACTTACATACCTCTTTCGCTTCGTCCACATTCATCAGTCTCTTCATACATGCTCGTCGGTTTCGAGTACTCTTAACGTTCCCGTCCTTCAGAGTCCGATCTATTTGATCCAGGTAGTTGGAACGTGGCCTTCCTCTGCCTCTTCTTGCACACACTTTTGCTTTGTATATCTGTTTCGTCAATCTTTCTTCACTCATCCTTTCTATGTGTCCAAACCAACGTAACATGCCTTTCTTCATCTTTACAATCACGCCCTCATTCACGCCAGTTGATTTGCGAATCTCTTCATTGCGGATTCGATCTAATATCGTTACGCCGCACATTTTTCGAAGAGATCGCATCTCGACTGCATTCAAGCTATTTTCATACTTCCTCTGACATACCCAGGATTCGCTGCCATACAATAAGGTAGGTACCAATATCGCGTTGTGGACAGCAACTCGAGCATTCTTGCTCAGACTTTTACTGCCCATCAACGCCGACATGGCTCCATTCACCTTATTTCCGGCAGTTATCCTTCTTTCAATATCTTTTTCATACTTTCCATCTCGTGTGAACATGCTTCCAAGATATACAAATTCATTCACTTGCTCTAGAATTTGCCCATTTACCGATATAGCACACTCGGTCACTTGTTCATCTCTTTCGAATACCAGAACCTTAGTCTTGCCAGCGTTTAGGCGCAGCCCCTTCTTTTCACATTCTACTTTCATTATGGTAACTAGTGACTGCAGTTCGCCCTCTGATGACGCCAGTAAAACCGCGTCATCGGCGTATAATAGGCAGTTGACCACTAAGTTTCCCATTTTCACTCCACATCCGTTCGTTCTTAGTGCTCTCAGACAGTTATCTAGATATATAATGAACAGCCAGGCAGACATGATACACCCTTGTTTGACCCCCGACTTCACATCAAACCAGGGTGACATCTCACCATTAACCCTAACGCACGCCCCGCTATCACTATAGAGTGATTTCACGGCATGCAGTAGGGAACTGCTCACTCCATATCCAGGCAACACGTCCCAGAGTTCCTTTCGTACGACTCTATCAAATGCCTTCTCCAAGTCGACGAAAGCGCAGAAAACCCTTTGGTTAATATCCAAAAACTTTTCCGCGATTCCGCGAAGCGAGAAGGTTTGATCCATACATCCTCTTCCTGGTCTAAATCCACCTTGGGATTCCCAGAGAAATCTTTCGGATCGCTCTTGCATTCTTATCGTCAGGATCTTCGTATACACTTTACTAGCTAAGCTGACCAAGCTGATGGCTCTGTAGTTTGAGCAGTCCAATCGTGATCCCTTTCCTTTATAGAAAGGCACGATGACTGCTCGCCTCCAGTCGTCCGGAACATCACCCTTTTCCCAGCAAAGATTGCATAGCAAATAGATGACGTCCCAGACCGCTGGTCCACCGTACTTGATCATCTCAGCCGTAATCCCATCTATTCCCGCAGCTTTTCCACATTTCAGACTTCTTATCGCACTTACAATCTCTCCCATACTTATTTTATCCGCTATAGGATCCTCGACAGATTCTGTTGGAGGCAGCTCTGTGAGTAGATCAGCGGCATCATCATCATACATATCTTTGTAAAATTCACTCCATCGCCTGAGGACGTCTGTTTTGTCAGTCAGTATGTTATTGTCCTTCGAGAAAATCACATTCATCCTACTACTAGCTGTAACACAATTTCTGGACTTCTTAACTTCCCTCCAAAAAAGTTTTGCATTGTCCTTGAAATTCTGTGACAGTTTTTCGTCTACAGTCATTTGGAACCTCTCACGCTTCTGAGCTATTATCTCTTTCGTACGATTTTTTTGCAGGCGGTATTTTTCTTTCATCTTTTCTTTCATACTCTCACTTGAGCTGGACATAGCCAAAATGTCTTGCCTTGCATCCTTCTTCTTTTTAACTTCTTCTTTCACTTCATCATCCCACCAACCATCGCCATTTTTGGTTGTCCGCCCTTTCGAAATGCCACAAACCTCTTTCGCGGCGCATAATATGCTGGACTTAAGGAACTGCCAACAAACATCGACACTCTCAAACACATCTTTCGGTGGACAGGCTAGCTGTTCAGATACCCTTTCTTGATATCTGTCTCTAATAGCCGCATCTTGAAGCCTCCAGCTTTTGATGCGGTCTGCGACTGCAGAACAGGGACCCCCAGCGCGGGATCGCCAGCCCGCGAACAGACCTCTTATCCTAGTTATAACTAGGAAGTGGTCCGTTCCCAGGTCAGCTCCCCTATACACCCTGGTGTCCATCACCTGTGTTCTGAGTCGCTGATCTATTAGAAACAGATCTATCATGCTTCGCTCATTTTTCCGTTCCCATGTATACTGATGAATCCTTTTGTGGTCGAACATGGTGTTCGCCACAAAAAGGTCTCTCTCCATGCATACATCTAATATCAGCTTGCCTGCCTCGTTCACTCTCTTATCACCATACTTGCCGAGTACTGCCTCGTAATCCTTACGGGCTGTCCCGACCCATCCATTCAGATCACCACAAATAATCAGCTTTTCATTCCCTTCTTTCGTCTCTAGAACATTACTCACACATTCCCAGAACTTATTCAGGTCGCAAGCGTCCGCTGAGGCCACCGGAGCATATACCGCGACTAAAACAGTCGGGTAAGGCCTATTTTAAAGCGAGCCCAAATAAGTCTGGGGCTCACCGCATCATAACTTATCATACATTCTGCCAAGCGGCTGGATAGTAGAATTCCCACTCCCTGGCGGGCGTGCTCGGTGTTTGCCACTCCTGACCACAGCACTAAACTCCCGCCCGGGAGCTCGTCTACTCCACTACCCTTCCGCTTGGTTTCAGACAAGCACACAACATCTAACTCGCTCTCTGTCATAACATCGATCAATTCGTTCATCTTATCAGCCATACCTCCTCTTACATTCCATACACCCATCCTACACTCCGCACTCCACTTCCCGCCGTGAGGCACTCCGCGTGATGGGTGGCGGTCCCCATCGCCGCACTGTGCAGAATTTTTCGCACCAGCGGGGACGGACTGGTGCGCGTCGCCTCGGGGGCACGCCCTAATAGCCGTCCGGCCAATGCGCATCGAGTGGAATTGCAGCCCTCTGGGCTGGCAGGAATCGCGACGTGCACGCTTCCACTGTGATCCCCATGTTAATGATGAATACGTTCGATAAAAAATACGTCTAACTGACAGAACTACAAAGTATATATGGACAGATTATACAGTCGGCAACTGCAGCCGATGGGGTTAGTCGAAAGAAAAATGACTCCAATTTACCACAGTAGCTGATCAATGTAATCTACAGGACACCACAAAGCACCACTCCAATACTTACAGAAGAGAACGGCTACATAGTCTGTATCCTCGATGATTTTGGCTAAGATCTTCTGGTTGACTTCTTCTATCCGGTCAGGGAGGTCCATTGCTTCTAAACTCGTCAAGAAATCCAGGACGCTTTCTTCGTCCATGAGATCTCCTATGAAGTAATTATAGACAATAAGATTCCTATCAATTTAAAAATATTTGATAATCTAAAGACGGGAAGAATGGACTTGTCACCTATCTTAATATAACTGCAACGAAAAGAGGACTCTTAAGAGAGGTAGGGCATAACGGATTCTCCGTTCGAATTTGGAGCTGCCCGACTGGGTCAGGACCTCCCCTCCACCTTATAGAAGTCCGTAGCCAAATAGCACAATTTTTTGTGTTGTGTTCCTACGTGGTGAATAAGGTTTCCAGTAATGAGCTCCTTGGGGAGGGGGGAGGATTGTTATATTGTGTTGACAACCGAGGGATTAGACCTATTATGTTGCCAACACAGTATAACTCTCTGAACACAGAGTGGCAACGCGCAAGTGATACTTAGATATCGTGAGCGTAAATAGGCTACGGTAACCGTTTCCCATCTGGTGGGCCGTATGCTTGTTTGCCACTCTTGTTGTATAAAAAAAAAAAAAAAAAGGACGTTGATTCACCTCCGCCTATCCTTGGGGGTCAATTGGCTGGCAAAGCGAAGTAAACAATCACTATACTTAATGAGGTGTAATATTGTGCTCTATCGTCAGTGCCTACCCTTATGTAATATGCTTTTGTGTTGCAGTCGTTGCCGTGGTAGGATTATGGTTAAGTATTCGTTTGGCATCGACTTATTCAAGTTAATCAATTTTGTAACAATCGAGCTTAAAAAAAATTACACAAATTATGCGGCTTATCATTAAATAGGTACATTGAAACACGAGATGGCGAGATGGCAAGTCCATCGCCGTTACTATAGTAACTTATTGGTACAGTCGGGATTCGAACTTGAAATCTTTATGTTACACATCAACAGGCAGCTCGAACCACCACGGCTCTTGAGTGTATTATCTTTATTTTGACCAAACCTCGAATGTAGGCCTCGTGTAGGCCCTCGCGACAACCTCGTAAATACATATTATTATGTTAGTTGATAAAATGCATAATCTGACCTTATTATTATGTTACATACATACATACATATCATCACGCCAAGTCCCTAACGGCTACCCCGTTAGGGACTTGCAGAGAGTATAGAGCGCCAGTTCTCTCTAGACTTACATACCTCTTTCGCTTCGTCCACATTCATCAGTCTCTTCATACATGCTCGTCGGTTTCGAGTACTCTTAACGTTCCCGTCCTTCAGAGTCCGATCTATTTGATC